>JAWPHD010001517.1:37500-315581 GCA_037043455.1 Cyrtodaria siliqua | reverse complement strand
TAACTATTGATTCTATTGCACCAGTAATATATTTACAAATCTGGTCGAATAATGAAGAAAATTGACATGTAATTTTTAGCTGAGCTTATGGGATGGCGAGTTGTCCGTCGTCCATCCGTCGTTAACTTTTGTTGTCCGTCCGTCGTTAACTTTTGTCTCGTTAAGACGATAGGGCCTTCATTTTTCATCCGATCTTTACCAAACTTTAACAGGTTGTTAATATCAATGAAAGCTCGGACAAGTTCGAAAACCAGCCAGATCGGACCAGTAAAAGAGGAGTTATGGCCCTTGATTTAGTTAAAAATGCTATATTGCTATAGTTTGCCTCGTTAAGACGATAGGGCCTTCATTTTTCATCCCATCTTTACCAAACTTTACCACGTTGTTAATATCAATGAAAGCTCAGACAAGTTTAAAAACCAGCCAGATTTTTTAGTTAAAAATGCTATATTGCTATAATTTGCCTCGTTAAGATGATAGAGCCTTCGTTTTTCATCCTATCTTTACCAAACTTTACCATATTGTTAATATTAACTTTACCATATTGTTAATATCAATGAAAGCTCGGACAAGTTCGAAAACCAGCCATATCGGGCTAGTAACAGCGGAGTTATGCCCTTGATTTAGTTAAAAATGCTATATTTTGCCTCAAGATGATAGGGGCTTCACTGTTCATCCGATCTTTACCATACTTTATCAGATTGTTAATATCAATGAAAGCTCGAACAAGTTCGAAAACTAGCCATATCGGACCAGTAGCAGCGGAGTTAAGGCCCTTGATTTAGTTAAAAATGCTATATTTTGCCTCATTAAGACGATAGGGGCTTTATTGTTCATCCGATCTTTACCAAACTTTATCAGATTGTTAATGTCAATGAAAGCTCGGACAAGCTTATCGGACCAGTAACAGAGGAGTTATGGTTCTTGATTTAGTTTAAAATGCTATATTTTGCCTCGTTAATACGGTAGGGCCTTCATTTTTCATCTGATCTTTACCGAACTTTCTTTTTTAGTTATGGCCCTTGATTTAGTTCAAAAGCTGTTTTTTGCCCAAAACTTCCAAAAAAACGTAAAAGGCAGTCACGCGCTTCATTGATGTTATAAGAGCATCCACAGGCCCTCTTGAGCCTCTTGTTTTTTTATTAGCTTGACTTTTCCGAAGGAAAAAAAGAGCTATTGTCATCACTTGATCGTCGTCGTCATCGTCTGCGTCCCCTGGTTAAAGTTTGTATGAAAGTTTGTATGTAAGCTTGTATCTCCCAAACCACATTACATAATGGATTGAAAGTTCACACATGTATTCAGCATCATTAGTTGGCACCACAGAGTCAGGTGATAGAACTCTTGCTTTTACTTTGACAGAATTATGGCCCTTTTCATACTTAGAAAACTTGGTTAAAGTTTGTATGCAAGCTTGTATCTCCCAAACCGCTTTACACAATGGATTGAAACTTCACACAGATACTCAGCATCATTAGATGACACCACAGAGTTAGGTGATATAACTCTTGCCTTTATTTTGACAGAATTATGGCCCCTTCTATACTTGGAAAACTTGGTTACAGTTTGTATGTAAGCTTGGTTATAGTTTGTATGTAAGTTAATTAGTTTGTATCTTCCAGACCACTTTACACAATGGATTGAAACTTCACACATGTATTCAGCACCATTAGATGACACCACAAAGTCAGGTGACACAACTCCTGCTTTTATTTTGACAGAATTATGGCCTCTTTCATCTTGTATCTCGCAAAGAACTTGTCATAATAGATTTTCATACATGCATTGCACATCATAACACAACACCACAGAGCCAGTTTCTATAACTCTTGTATCTATTTAAACAAAATTATGGCCCCTTTTGTACTTGAGAAATTTGGTTAAAGTTTGAATGTAAATTTGTATCTCGCAAAGTACTTTACATAATGGATTAAAACTTCACACATACATTTAGCATCATTAGACAACACCACAGAGTCAGGTTCTATAACTCTTGCTTTTTTTTAACAAAATTATTTTATTCTTTGAAAATTTGGTTAAATTTTGAAATACAGTATGTAAGCTTACATCTCCAAAAATGCTTTACATAATGGATTGAAACTTCACACATGTATTTGGCATCTTGTATAGGCCATGTTTTTATTATAACAAAATTATGGCCCCTATTATACTTAGAAATGCCACGTGTGGTTGCCGGGGGCCCCGTTTGGTCACGGGGCAAAGAATAGGGCCACTGCAGATCCCTTTGGAGGGGTAGGCAGAGGGGTAGAATCCCCCCAAATTCATGTTCATTTTGTCATTTTTTGTTCATGTTCATTAAAGGTCTTCATCATGATCCCTGCATTGTTTCAGATGTCATCTCGCTCGCATCAAAAGAGCAGTGGCAGAAAAACAATAACGTGGCTCCAGCGTAAATGGAGTTTCTACGATAGAATTTGCAGCAACTCTGCAGTTCAGGGTGAGAAGGTTCTATGCCCATTTTCCATATTTTATCTCGATGTACATGGAAGATGAGCCTGGCATGTTCATGCCTGCTAGGCGCCATATAACCTTTTCATGTGTTGGTGCGCCTTAAAACCCCAATTCAATATACTTAGAAATCTTGGTTAAAGCTTCCCCGTGTGGTTGCCGGGGTAGAATACAACTACTGCAAATCTCGCTAGAGGCAGACCCCCTTCATGTTCATTTTATCATGCTCATTCAAGGTCTTTATCATGACACCGCATATGCAAAATTGGAAACGTGGCTCCATCGTAAATGGAGTGTCTACTATAGAATTTGCAGCAACTCTGCAGTTCTGCAGGTGAGAAGGTTCTAGGCCCATTCTCCATGTTTTATCTTGATGTAAATGGAGGATGAGCCTGGAATGTTCATTCCTGTTAGGTGCCATACTTTCATGTTTTGGTGCGCCGTAAAACCAATTCAATTCAGTTGTATGTAATTGATGGAAACCTTGTTTATCAATTGTAATTCACCAAAGTCGAGCGTCTGCACTGGTGGCAGTGCTCTTGTTTAAAGTAGCTATCCTGCCAACAACAGTCTAATTTTACAACATATGTACATCGTTTCTAAACCTACTGATGATGAGGTATATATATAACTTAGGTACATATTTTGAGAATCCAAATTCTATAGACACAATATAAACGGCCTTAACCAGCCAAGCCAAACCCCAAAATTGGAGCATTGAATTGAGAGTTACCAACTCATAATTCATTTTACTCATATTTAATCACGTGTATTTTAAGAACCCATGAAAAAAAAAACTTTTAATCGGCAAATATACACATTATTATATGACCTGAACACCTGGATGGAATTGAATTGAATGTTGTTTAACAGCTCATCAACACAGTATAGATTATTTAGAGCCGCCCCAGAGAGAGGGGAAGGATACATAGGAATCCGGGAACCTGCCCTACTCTTATTATCGAATAGATTCCTATGGTTCTTTAACATGCTCGGAGGATAGACCGATACACGGGACCGCCCGGTTTACGTCCCCATCCGACGGACGAGGCTAAGATAAAGTGTCTTGCCCAAGAACACAACGACGGAACTCAGTGGCACCACGGAGGATTGAACCCGGGGCTTCCGGTTACAAATCCCCCGCGCTACCGACTGTTTTGATAAATTGTTTTATAGTGTAATTCTGCCGTTACTTGGCGGGTTAGTTTCTTTAATTATATGCAAGCAGTTTTAAAGCAAAAATGATACAGAAATTATAATCGAAGTGCTTACTTTGAGTTTCGATAACGGTTTTATAGAGTAATTTTGCTGTTACTTTGCGGGTTAATTTCTTTAATTATATGCAAGCAGTTTAAAGTCAAAATGATACAGAAATAATTAATCGAGATTGCCGTGTGTTCCTTTAAATTTACAATATTGTCGGCATACATTAATACTAAATTATCAATCCTGATTTACAGCTGAAGGATCACAAGCGCCTCCATGGTTTGCCGTGTTCGGTGGCATGTGATATATGTGGCATACTCCTGAAGAACGACAAGTGTTGTAGACTACACAAGAAGAAGGAACACTCCGACGACCCGATGTCCTGATAACTAAAATATATAACAACAGTAACATTGGTTATTACTTGGATCGAGATAACATTAAAAGAAACACACAGTCATGATATTGGGACGGTAGCTACGTATGAGGAAAACAGGAGAAAATTCTAGATTCCAGATAAGGTGGACTGAAACTTTTGGAAGAAAATTGATAAGGAAACAGATAAATAAAATGCTGTCTAAACAACTGGTGCACAACATACCGTTTAACTGGATCTTTCGGTGGTTTAGGTGGTAAAAAAATCATATGATCAAAGTACTGAAGTACTGAACAACATGCGAACCATTTTAGCCCTTAGATAAATATGGCCTATTAGTTAACAATAGTCAGCATTATTTCTGTAAACGAGTTTAGCTGCAGTAAGTGACTGTGTCAGGTTCTGTCGAATTGGTTGAACTATATCAAATGGTGAAGCAAATCTAGTTTATTTCATTGCATTTTGTTCGATTTTGCTGCAGTTGAATATTTTTTACCTGGCTCGCAATTCCCCAATGTTACAGACCCTAATAGTCGGGTTTTTAGCCTTAATTTTTTGGCAAAGCTTTAGTCATACTTTGCTAGAGGTCATTTGAAAGTTAAATTGGATTTTACGGCACAGTAACAGAAAATGGTGAAACTTCGCCAACATGATTCGAATAAACATTCCAGACACGCCTTTTATTGCAATAAAATATTTAGAATGTTGCACATTCTAGATCTGTTATAGACACTCCATTAACACTGGAGACGAGCTGTTGATAAGCTGAGCTTCTGAGTATTTTACTCATATTATTTGTTTTTGCAAAAACCCTCGGTTTTTAGCTTGACTGCAGAGGGCGTCATCCTTCTGTAAAAAAAAAATTGTGGCGACAACTCCTCTGAAACTATTTGACGAATTTTCAAGAAACTTTACAGAGAATGTTGCTTTTGATGTCTAGTTGATCCTAGCAAAAACTCAGATCGGCCGGAAATTCAAAATGGCCACCACAGATAAAAATAGATTTTAAAAATGCGATTTTGTGGCGACTACTTCTCAAAAACATAAGTGATATTGATATGGAACCTTTATGTAGTTGGTCCTAAACAAAATTCATTTGATTCCATGTCAAACATGGCTGCCAGCGACCATCTTTTTATTACATAGGGTTTTACAGGATGCAGATTTGTGTGCATAATATATAGTTGTGGATCCATGAAAACGTTTATTCTTCAGGTGGGACACAATAAATTGATTTTAATTATCAGCTGACTTAATGGGAATCCGACATATGTAAACACATTACTGTCATTTGGGTACTCCGTTTATAGACATGACATCCTCAATCAAGTTGTCCCTAAATTTAATAATGTTACTAATAAATATCATAATCTATTAATAGATAACGACCAGGGTTTATTCCTGCCCATAATAAGTCTATTCTATTCTTACCGACCGATTGTATGCACATTGATATGGATGCTTCATTCGGATACTTCGGATATTATCGTTGTAGTTAAATTTGTTATGGCAGGTAAAAAGTCGGAACTGCGATCTTTATTTGGAAAAAAGAAAGGTCGATAATGAAAAGGCAGACTATGGCTGAGCCTAGCACCGCTTATACATTATTTGAAACTGTTAATCAGTCAAAGCCAAAAAAGTACAAACATGCCAGTCTGCATGGCTTGAAAAATACAAGTGGCTACAGTCTAGCAGCGCAACTGCATGTTTTGCGACACTTGCCAATAAGTTAATGCCAGCAATCCCTTCACTTTTATTATTTTACTAAATTAAATATACATACTAGGAACCTCAAAATTCAAGGGTTGCAACCCCGAACATTTTTATTATGCGTCCCAGGGATCCCCAGAATAAAAATCTGATGTAAAACCCTGCATAGAGTGATGTAGGAAAATCTTGTGGCGACTACTTCTCTGAAAGTGTTGGTCTTATTTCCATAAAACTTTGCAGGTTCCCATGGCTGATCTAGCTATCAAAATCTATCAGTAGAGCTTCAAGGTTATTGACCTCTTGTTTTAAATTATGAGTATCATTACTCATCAACTTAATATAAATACTTTAAATGTTTAAAAATCATGAGTATTTTATTGAAGAAATAATATACGTACCTGTGTTTTATCGGTGAATAAAATACAGTTAGGAGTTTGGATGCGTAGTAATTAAATCACAAGTGGGTTATGCACGAGTGATTTAATTACTCGCATCCGAACGACTAACTGTATTTTATTCACCGTATTTTATAACTGTATTTTATTCACCGGTAACTGTATTTTATTCACCGATAAAATACAGGTACGTATTTATTATTTTGATTCTAACACAAGGTTTTGGAGCATGGCAAATTTGTTGTAATTAACATTTCATTAAAATTACTGTTGAGTTTGTCGTCGTGGCTTATATTTACCAAGTGACGTCATGTAACATGGCGCTTCCAGCGGATGAAATATACGCGGGGGAATTAACGGAACAGCTGTATTTTATCGTAGAATAACATACAGTTGTCTCTCTTCTTTGTGTATATGAAAGACTGTGCAGGTCGTGCTAGAATTGTATGTATTGTCCTGTGGAACAGTTTATTCGATATTTACATGATGAAAATTGTTCCAAGCGTGTCTAATATTAAGGTCATACAGTGTTTCTTTTCCTTTTACTTAACTTCCATTTATTCAGAACAGTCAATTAGACGAAAGTCAAGTACAATGGAGGCATAAATTATTTTTAAATTTTAATTAAACAATATTAATTCAAATTCAAATAATGCCATATCCAACACAATGCTTTCACACTATCTTCCTATATACCCTACCATGCTTCTCTAAGCACCGATGAGACGCATGCCCAGACGGTATGTCACATGAATATTTATTGCCTCCATTGTCAGACCAACACTGCTTCTTTAAAAATGTATTACATTAATTTTGAAAGCATGAACTATTTATGTCTCCCCCCACAAAGTGGATGGGAAGACATTGTTTTTGTGCCGTCTGTTGTCTGTCATCTGTATGTCATTTCTAGCTCGACTGATCAGAGATCAGCAGAGCTTATGCCGTGGTGCGGCGTCCGTCGTCCGTCTGTCTGTCCGTAAACTTTTTTTTGTAGCGACTACTCCTCTGAAACTACTAAATGGATTTTCATGAAACATTACAGTTGCCCAGGAAGTCTAGTTGATCCTAGCACAAATTCATGTTGATGTGAAATCCAAGATGGCCGCCAAATCTAAAAATAGGTTTTTAAAAAACAAGTTTGTAGCGACTACTTCTTAAAAACTATATGTGATATTGATATGGGACTTTTTCTAAAATGATCAGCATGACATGATGTTGGTCCTTGTCAAAAATCGTTTTTATTCGACGTTAAACATGGCTGCCAGCGGCCATCTTTGTTTACATGAGTTATATAGTAAAAACTTGTAGCGACTACTCCTCTGAAACTACTTGGCGGATTTTCATGAAACTTTACAGGAATGTTGCTCTTAATGTCTAATTGATCCTAGCAAAATTTCAGATCGGCCAGAAATTCAAGATGGCCGCCACAGCTAAAAAATAAGTTTGTAGCGACTACTTCTTGAAACTATAAGTGATATTGATATGGGACTTTTTCTAAAATGATCAGCATGACATGATGTTGGTCCTTGTCGAAAATCGTTTTGATTCAACGTTAAACATGGCTGCCAGCGGCCATCTTTGTTTACATAGGGTTATATAATGAAAACTTGTAGCGACTACTCCTCTGAAACTACTGGACGGATTTTCATGAAACTTCACAGGAATGTTGCTCTTGATGTCTAATTGATCCTAGCAAAATTTCAGGTATTTTTCAAAATACAAGTTTGTAGCGACTACTTCTTGAAAACTATATGTGATATTGATATGGGACTTTTTCTAAAATGATCAGCATGACATGATGTTGGTCCTTGTCAAAAATCGTTTTTATTCGACGTTAAACATGGCTGATAGTAAAAACTTGTAGCGACTACTCCTCTGAAACTACTTGGCGGATTTTCATGAAACTTTACAGGAATATTGCTCTTAATGTCTTATTGATTCTAGAAAAAGTTCAGATCGGCCAGAAATTCAAGATGGCCGCCACAGCTAAAAATAGATTTTTAAAAAATAAGTTTATAGCGACTACTTCTTGAAAACTATAAGTGATATTGATATGGGACTTTTTCTAAAATGATCAGCATGACATGATGGTTATCCGAGTCAAACATTATTTTGATTCGACATTAAACATGGCTGCCAGTGGCCATCTTTGTTTACAAAGAGTTATATAATGAAAACTTGTAGCGATTACTCCTCTGAAACTACTTGACGGATTTTCATGAAACTTCACAGGAATGTAGCTCTCGATGTCTAATTGATCCTAGCAATATTCCACGGCTAAAAATAATTTTTCAAAAAACAAGTCTGTAGCGACTACTTCCTGAAATCAAAATCAATCAGTAGAGCTTCAAGGTCATTGACCTCTTGTTTGGACTAGTTCTCCTGAACCCCTGGACGGATTTCAAGGAAACTTGGCAAGGATAATCAGTACCAAGCCTAGTTGTGCATATCATCGCCTTGTTCCGGTTGAATGATTTTTGGCACAGTTATGGCCCTTTAAAGGTTTTACTACACAAACTTTGTCCGGACTAGTTCTGAACCCCTGGCCTGATTTCTATGAAACTTGGCAAGGACAGTCAGTACCAAGCCTAGTTGTATATGTTATGTCTCTTTATACACAACCTTTGTCCGTACTAGTTCTCCTGAACCCCTGGCCTGATTTCAACGAAAAATTTAGGGGTGATCAGTATCAGGCCTAGTTGCGCATGTCATCGCCATGTTCCGGTTGAATGACATTTGGCAGAGTTAAGGCCCCTTATAAACTTTGATCGGACTAGTTCTCCTGAACCGGCTGGATTTCAGTGAAACATGAAATGTTTATAAATATAAGTGATGTATAGATGAAAGTAAACTCATCAGTTGCGAATTTTGCATTTATTTGTAGTGAACTTGTATATTTGTTCTCAAGCTGGCAATAAAATTAAAAACAAACACGTTTTAGTTTCTCATCTTTTATTCTCCATTTTATGAGTAATGGTCAATTACCGGTATATATTTTTCAGAGTTTAACATCCATATTTCGCTTTAGTATTGAATCTCAATTAATGTTTTGTTAAAATGTCCATGGGAATTGACAGCCGACGAAACGAGTAACATCGGAAGACATGGTTTGATTATCTGTAATGTGTAGCAACAGTTAAGTACAAACATATTTTAACATATTTTAAAAAGTGAAAACCAAGCTCCAGTTCCACAGACTGGGCTATTTCCTTGCTGACAAAATGGAACTGGTTAAAGAATTGTTCATGACTAAGCAATGATTCTCTGGCAAATTTGATCGAAGTGCGTCTCCATCACATTCACGTTTTGAGTATTGAGAAAACTAGAACCTATGTCCATGAGACAACGACACCCCAATGCTGCATTTTGGATAGTCAAGATTGTACAAT
The DNA here is from genome assembly GCA_037043455.1 of Cyrtodaria siliqua. NCBI lineage: Eukaryota > Metazoa > Mollusca > Bivalvia > Adapedonta > Hiatellidae > Cyrtodaria > Cyrtodaria siliqua. Next base: position 306,036 of record JAWPHD010001517.1, on the reverse strand, counting down.
AAATTCATATTAAAAATACAGAAAAGGTGCATAACCCTGAAAAAATAACTTGACAGGTAGCCGAAACAGTAGGACCATCTTCATTTATTTAATCTACCAATTTTCATCACAATGGGTGCATTCAGGGTTCTCCCATTGGCAACGTCGGTTAACGTTGGTTTACAGGTAACAAGGCCACGGATACTACCTCAGGTTACCGATGGTAACAAGGCTAGAATACTACCTCGGGTGTAGTCGCGAGAAGAGGGAACATTCTACCTATCATCGAACCAGTCTTAACAACGGTGACCAATGGTTACCGGGAGTGCTTTCGTTAACTGATGGGAGAACCCTAAATGCACCCATTGTGAAAAAACTGTAGAATGAGTTAAACCAAGTCAAGTGACATACATACATAATTGAATGTTGTGCTCATCTTAACACGTTATAGGTTAGACGCTGCAGAGAGAGAAGGATTCAGAAATCTGGTAACATGCTCTACTCTTACTAACAAATAGATTGCCATAGTTCTTCAACGTGCTCAGGGGATAGACTGGATTACAAGGGACCGTCTGTTTACTGCTCCATCCGACGGACAATTGAATTGAATTGGGTTTTAAGGCGCACCAACACATGAAAAGGTTATATGGCGCCTAACAGGCATGAACATGCCAGGCTCATCTTCCATGTACATCAAGATAAAATATGGAAAATGGGCCTAGAACCTTCTCACCCTGAACTGCAGAGTTGCTGCAAATTCTATCGGTAGAAACTCCATTTATACTGGAGCCACGTTCATTGTTTTTCTGCCACTGCTCTTTTGATGCGAGCGAGATAGCACCGACGGACAAGGCTAAGAAAAAGTGTCTTGTCTAAGAAACTGATGAAACTCAGTGGCACCAGTGAGGCTTTAACCCGAGTCATCTGGTTTCAAGTTAACTGCACTATCCACTTGGCCACGACAGCCCCACCTACTTACATAATACCTACTTACATAATGGATGACAAAGTTAACAAATATAGCCCGTCACTATATTCTGAAGCATTAAAACTGGTCGCATAACATATCAAATTGTATCAAATTAACATTTCAATAAAAAAATTATAAAATCAGTACAACATAATATTACCACATACACCAGTTACATGATAAGAATATGATTGTAATGTTGCATACCTATACATGTAATTTTGTTATGTTTAGGGCTTTTCCATTCAAACATACACGGGACCCCAGGAAGGCACTTTTGAAATTGAACATCCACTCATAGTATCTATGCAAAATTGAGTTTTAAGGATCAGATTTCAGAAAATAGGGTTCACCCATAGATGTTTATTAAATTGCCTCCCTGGGGTCTCGGGTATGTTTTAATGGAATAACTCTTACGTATTTTGCAACAGACTCAAAAATCACAACAAGAAACATTCATTTTCTTTTGAGCATAAAGCAATGCATTTCACTTCATAAACTTTCACTATTCCTTCTATTAGTTCATAAAACCAACATAATAATCGTGGCTAAAATGAAAGATATCCATTAACGCAGTTTCAACATTAACACTAGCGACTGAAGAACGTTAGAATGGGTATATGGACTATACTTTAACGGTCTTTCCATGTGACTTTGCAGGAATGCATATTTTATATTACACATTTGAATTGTTTTGAATAAACCTCTGATCCAAAACAGAATTCCTTGTGAATGCAGTATTCCCCTGTGTGAACCCCCCAGTATTGTGTGTACCTACATCTCCCGTGCTAAACATGCCACCCATGTGGTTCTGTCTGTCAGCATTGCTATTGTTCGAATTTTGGAAGGGACCATTATTCTGCATGTTGGGTCCATTCATCGGCCAGTTCTGTCCACTGTTTCTAGCGTTTATATTTTGCTGCGACATGTAGTTTGCTGACTGCCCATGGTTATTTTGTAGTCCGGGGCTGTTATACGATGTACGTTCACAGTTCACGGTAGTGTTAGGCTGCTCATTCTGTCTGTATGTCGACATATTTGACCCTTGTACGTTCTGTCTGAATGTGGACATATTTGCACCTTGTTCGTTAGGTCTGTATGTGGAGACATTAGACCCTTGTTCATTCTGTCTGTATGTGGAGACATTAGACCCTTGTTCATTCTGTCTATATGTGGACATATTTGAACTTTGTTCGTTCTGCCTGTAAGGAGCAACCGTTGACCCATGAAGTGGCACCTGGTCATACTTTCCACTAGACCTTTCACCAAATTGACTTGTCCCACTATTAGATAAAGCAGGATTCAAACCATGCACCTGAAACTTTTTGGGCTGACTAGGTCTTCCCTGACCATTTGCTGAGTTGTTAGCATTTTGAAATGACTGATTACTGGTGTTGTTTCCCATCATAAATGACCTGTTCTGATTTTCTGCCATCTGATGAGGATGTCCATTATACGGATTTTGGTGCTGACCTTGAAGGCCGGTGCCGAACTGGCTGCTGTTTTGCTGGTTAGGTGTAAACTGCTGCTGGTTGGTGTGCATGTTAGATGCAGCTGTACCTTGAAGCAGGGATGGCGGACCAGATGATTGCGGTCGGTTCACTGCCATTGATGGAGGTGGACTACCAAACATTGGTGGCGGGAACATGGGAGAGCCACTCTGTGGGTTGTTCTGGGTCTGGGACCCATTTCCAAACATTGTGTTTTGATTTCCGTTCGCTGCATTATTTGAATACTGGTTGGGTCTCATATTGCCACAGTGTTGCCCAGGATTAGGCGGAGTCTGGTTCTGGTTCTGAAACATGGGTCTACCAGTATTTTGGAAGCTAGGTGGTCCACCAAAGCTTAGCGGTGGTCGATTGAAATTGGACTGGTTGGCGTCCCAGTTCTGATTTGGACCATTTCTTGGGCTGTTATATTGTTGTCTGCCGGCAAATCTTGGCCTGTTTATGGAGGCATTGTTGCCTTGAAATGGATTCCTGCTTCTATCTTGTGGTTGGTTGTGGCGGGGTCTTGGTTCATGGTGCTCTACAATAAAAAATAAATAATTTAAAATAATGCAACACAATGGCAGCAGTTACTTCGTAACTTACTTTTGACTAAAAAAATGTGTGTTTTGGCTGTGTGGCTTATGGTGGTGATTAGTTAATCAAAGCATCTCCTGCCACATGACATAATTCATTAAGTATGACAGGCTTACACCAAACAAAATGCTGGAACTGTTTGACAATAGCTGATAAGTTTGCCATTGACACAGAACTTACATCTTTACCAAACCAAGTTCATCGACACAAAGAGATTATTTAACTGTTGAGATCGATTATAAGAAAATCCTTCACGAGATGGTAGAAGTGTGATTCTTTTTACGAGCGAGTGGATGCGAGTGAGTAAAAAAAACACATGCCTACCATCAAGTGAAGGATGTCCCTATAATCAAACCCAACAGTTAAATAATCTATTCATTACATTTTAAATCCATCTATGTACGATTTTAACAGAAATTATTCGCTTTATTGAAAGTTATCAGTGGATGACTGTCGTTATCAGCGGATGACTGTCGAAGTCATCCGCTGATAACTTTCAATTAAGCGAATAATTTCTGTTAAAATCGTACATAGATGGATTTAAAATGTAATAAATAGATTAATTAACTGTTGGGTTTGATTATAGGGACATCCTTCATTTTATTGACGTCAAGACTCAACGTCACACTTTAATACCGAATATCCTTTCACTAAGAAATCCCAATATTTCACCCATAGAAATGTAATAAATACATATATTCAGGCCGGACAATGGTATCGTAGTTTCCACACGAATGATGCAGGCATAAACAATCCTATTTACCTCTTGGTGGCCAGGACTGATTTTGGTTAGGTTTGTTTTTCTTTTCCCCTTGGGTTTGTCCCTCTTCCGCATTGCTGTTCTCCTTTGGCTTGCGGTTCTTTCTTTTCGCCTTTGCCCGCTTCTCTGCCTCATCGTCTGAATATTCCATGTGCTGTAAATAAGGCATCCGATTATGTTTAACAGGATCTTTCTAATACGGATATAAAACATTTACCTTACATAACTTTCAGCATTTATGAACTATGTGATGTGAGATAACACTCATGTTATTGGTAACATAACAAAGAATAAGGCTATCATAATTCACTCACTCTATAACCATTTGCAAAAGAAAAAAAAGCGGAAACTCATTAGCAGAATATGAGACCCAAGAGGGAACTGGCTACAAAAGAAAAATCACATCCCTACCTAGCATTTTTAACATCGTCAAATAATTATATCAATGTTCATATGTTCAACCTATGTCCACAACAAGTTGTGCTGAACTGTTTTTGTTCAGTATATATCTGTGTAGATGTATGGCGGCTATTAATATTTTATTACCTTTTCTGGTGGTTCATTGTTATCTTCCCATGAGGCATCTGATCCTTTCATTCTACAAAATACATTTTAATACACGATATTAAGTATTAAGTATACTTTTAACATTAAAAAGTTATAATCACACAAATGTCATGGATTCACCTTGGGGCAGTAAACCAGACTTTTGACCTTGACATACTGGTCTGGTCACATGACTATTGCCATTAAGTGTGACCTTGACATACTGGTCTGGTCACATGACTATTGTCATTAAGTGTGGATAAGCAATTTAGTTTTCAGAGGAAAAAAGTTTTTAAGGCCAAAATATGACTTGAACCCAGGCTATGACCTTGATCCGCCGCGATACTGACCTTTATATTCTGGCCTGGTCAAGTGACTATTTTTATAGAGAAATTTAGATGCATAACAGAGAAAGTTAAGCTTTTATGATGACAGATGACAAAGCAAGATCATGACAGAGAAAGCAACTCCTGTCTTAGTCTGTGTAGTGGGCGACACAGATATGTTTTATAATTAATAAGGTAAATGTTTTATTATTATTACAAATGTTCATCTTTTGAAACTGTGCAAGGTTCCTTTGGAATATACTTGCACATTTTAACCAGAACAAGAACTATCACTGAAGGTGATGAAGACACCCACTTTGTTGCTATAACCGATGATGGGCAAAATCTAGAATAATAAATGTCTCAAATATCTGTTAATTTTTAGCTCTACTGGCCGAAGGCCAGCTGAGCTTATGGGATGGCGAGTTGTCCGTCGTCCGTTGTTAACTTTTGTCTTGTGACAACTCTTGGGCCTTCATTTTTCATCCGATCTTTACCAAACTTTAACAGGTTGTTAATATCAATGAAAGCTCGGACAAGTTCGAAAACAGGCAAGATCGAAATAATTTCACCGCAGTTATGGCCCTTGTTTTGCTGAAAAATGTCATATTAAGCCATGGGAACACTCTAGCACCTTCATTTATTATTTGATCGTTACCAAACTTGCACAGATTGTTAATACTAATTATAGCTTGGACAAGTTCGAAAATCAGCTGAATTGGGTCAGTAACACCAGAGTTGTGGCCCTTGTTTTTTTCTGAAAAATGCAATTTTCTGCCTTGTGAACACTCTAGCACCTTCAATTATTATTTGATCTTTACCAAACTTGCAAAGATTGTTAATATCAATGAAAGCTCGAACAAGTTTGAAAACCAGCTAAATCGGATCAGTAACACCGGAGATATGGCCCTTGTTTTTTCTGAAAATTGCTATTTTCTGCCTTGTGAACACTCTAGGGCCTTCAATATTAATCGGAATTTTACTTAACTTTGCCAGTGTCTTAATATCAATGAAAGCTCAAACAAGTTTGAAAACCAGCAAGATCGAAATAATTTCAATGGAGTTATGGCCCTTGTTTTGCTGAAAATGCCATATTAAGCCTTGTGAACACTTTAGCACCTTCATTTATTATTTGATCTTTACCAAACTTGCATAGATTGTTAATATCAATGAAAGCTCGGACAAGTTTGAAAACCAGCTAGATCGGGACTATTAACTGCAGAGTTAATGCCCTTGATTTAGTTAAAAATGCTATATTTTGCCTCGTTAAGACGACAGAGGCTTCATTGTTCATCCAATCTTTACCAAACTTTATCAGATTGTTAATATTAATGAAAACTCGGACAAGTTCGAAAACCAGCCAGATTGGACCAGTATCGGCGGAGTTATGGCCCTTGATTTAGTTAAAAATGCTAAACTTTGCCTCGTTAAGACGATAGGGCCTTCGTCTTTCACTCGATCTTTACCAACTTTACCAGATTGTTACTGTCAATGAAAGCTCGGACAAGTTTGAAAACCAGCCAGATCGGACCAGTATCGGCGGAGTTATGGCCCTTGATTTAGTTCAAAATGCTATATTTTGCCTCGTTAAGACAATAGGGCCTTCATTTTTCATCCTATCTTTACCAAACTTTACCACATTGTTAATGTCATTGAAAGCTCGAACAAGTTTGAAAACCAGCCATATCGGTCCAGTAACAGCGGAGTTATGGCCCCTGATTTAATTAAAAATGCTATATTTTGCCTCGTTAAGACGATAGGGGCTTCATTGTTCATCCGATCTTTACCAAATTTTATCAGATTGTTAATATCAATGAAAGCTCGGACAAGTTTGAAAACCATTCATATTGGACAAGTAACAACGGAGTTATGGCCCTTGATTTAGTTCAAAATGCTATATTTTGCCTCGTTAAGACGATAGGGGCTTCATTGTTCTTCCGATCTTTACCAAACGTTACCATCTTGTTAATATCAATAAAAGCTCGGATAAGTTGGAAAGTCAGATCGGACTAGTAACAGTGGAGTTATGGGCCTTGGCCCTTGATTTAGTTAAAAAAGGCTATATTTTGCCTCGTTGAGAAGATAGGGTCTTTATTTTTCATCCGATCTTTACCAAAAATTACCAGATTGTTAATATCAATGTAAGCTTGGACAAGTTCGAAAACCAGCCAGATCGGACCAGCAAAAGCGGAGTTATGGCCCTTGATTTAGTTAAAAATGCTATATTTTGCCTCGTTAAGACGATAGGACCTTCATTTTTTGTCAGATCTTTACCAGATTGTTAATATAAATGAAAGCACAGACAAGTTCGAAAACCAGCCAGATTGGATCAGTAACAGCGGAGTTATGGCCCTTGATTTAGTTAAAAATGCTATATTTTGCCTTGTTAATACGATAGGGTCTTCATTTTTCATCCGATCTTTACCAAACTTTACCAGATTGTTACTATCAATGAAAGCTCCGACAAGTTTAAAAACCAGCCAGATTGGACCATTAACACCGGAGTTATGGCCCTTGATTTTATTTTCTGAAATATACTATATTTTGGCCTCATTAAGAAGAAAGGGCCTTCATTTGGCCAAATTTCATTGATATTTTTCAGGGATGATCAGTACCAAGCCTAGTTGTACATATCGTCACTGTGTTCCAGTTGAATGATTTTGGCGGAGTTATGTCCCTTTAAAGGTTTTAATACACAAACTTTGTCCTGACTAGTTTTCCTGAACCCCTGGCTGGATTTAAACAAAACTTTTTAGGGATGATCAGTTCCAGGTCTAGTTGTGCAAATCTTTGCCGTGTTCCGGTTGAATGATTTTTGGCAGAGTTATGGCCCTTTAAAGGTTTTAATACACAAACTTTGGACTATTCTCCTGAACGTCTCCCCACATTTCAACGAAACTTTACAGGGATGATCAGCACCAAGCTTAGTTATGCATATCATCGTCGCATTCCGGTTAACAGATTTTTGGTGGAGTTGTGGCCCTTTAAAGGTTTTTGATACACAAACATTTTCCGGGCTAGTTTTCCTGAACCCCTGGCTGGATTTTAACGAAACTTGACAAGGATGATCAGTATCAAGCCTAGTTGTGCATATCATCGCCATATTGGGGTTGAATGATTTTTGTCAGAGTTATGACCCTTTAAAGGTTTTAATAGAGAAAAGTCCAGATTAGTCTGTTCTGAACCCCTTGCTGGATTTCAACGAATCTTGATGGGGATGATCAGTACCAAGCCTAGTTGCACCTATCATTGCCGTGTTCTGGTTGAATGAATTTTGGCAGAGTTATGGCCCCTTAAAAGGTTTAATACACTAACTTTGTACAGACTAGTTCTCCTGAACCTCTGGCTGGATTTCAACGAAACTTGTCAGGGACAATCAGTACCAAGCCTAGTTGCCTATAAGTTAGTAACAAACATATTTGGAAAACGAGACAAAATATCAGTATTATTTCTTCTTTTTTTGACAACATTTTATTTAGTAAAAAAACGGTAAATATTTAGTAAAAAAAGCCGAACTTGTTTATCACACAACAGTCACATGACTGTTTATTTATAAATTTAACCCCTCGATTATCACTTTGGGAAAAGTTTGATCGGCAGACCGAATAATTGTTTATAATTGATATAATCAAAGGATTAGCAGCACGCTCTTGAAGTCTTTAATGATGTCGGTAATTAAACAGTTTGGATATATATGACTTGAAACAAACTATATAGATGTGGAAAATGACTGTTTGTTACAGCGCGATGGTCGGATAGAGAAAACGAAAGTAGTGTTTGTCTCTGTGTATTTGATTAAATAAATGATTTTTTTATATAAATAATTTCAAAATATTTAGCTTTAATATTTATTTCTAATATATGCTAATACAATTAATTATCAGTCTTCACAAAATCATATTTACACTCATGTACAGTGTATACTAAGAACATGTAAATATTTAACAAAACGTTTCATAAGAAGACAAACAAAAGTTTGAACCTGTAATAAGAGACCACTGTATTAAGCGACCATCTTTTGGTCCCTGTCTATCTTGGGTAGTACATCGCAACGTAACATAGTAAATTCAGATGTAACCATCACCCTCCAAGCAAAGGGCAGATAACTTGATAATTTTTACATTCAACTTCTGCGTTACAAAGTTATCTTCGCTTGGAGGGAGAAGGTCACATCTGCATTTCCTGTTACGTTGCAATTTACTACCCAATATACAACTAAAACAAAAGTAAGATCTAACACAATCATACAGTTTGTGTAAAAGTAACCTGAATGCAAAATTAATGTTGACGCTACCGTCATCGTAAAAGAAACACTTATGTCTCTTTTTTTCCCCTTTGATGCCAGTGAGCAACACTTGGTTTCTTAATTGCTGAGAAAATCATATTAATTTTGAAATTGAATGTCAAATAAATTCATTATTTATAATTATTTACAAAGTGAAGTGGAGGCTCCTATGTGTAAGAAGCTATGTGTAAGAATTGACCAAAAAACACAGAAATATGTAAAAAATATTAAAAATATTCTAGTTTCGAGTGGGGGGGGGGGGGGGGGGGGGGGGGGGGGGGGGGGGGGGGGCAGAGGGGAGGTGGGGAGGCAACATGTGTAAGAATGGACAAAAGCAACACAGAAATATGTAAAAAAATAAATAAACACAGTTTCAAGTGGGGGTGGGGGAGCAGGGGTGTGGGGGGGAGAGGGGGGAGTGGGTTGGGGGCAACATATGTGTAAGAATTGATTAAAACAACACAGAAATATATAAAAAATAATAATAATAGTTTCATGTGTGGGGTGGGAGAGAGGCAGGGATGGGGGAGGGGGAGGGGGCAACATATATGTGTAAAAATTTACTAAAACAACACAGAAATATGTAAAAATAAATAAATAAAAAGCTTCATGTGGGGGGTGGGGAGACACATTTTAAGGGCTATCAGAATCTGGGTTCCATGGGAGCCCAGGGGTTACAGGAACCAAAATAACTTAAGCAGCCCATAAGATAATGCTATAAGGAAGCCCATGGCCAAATTTGGTTGTGCTAGGATAAGAAATGTAAGAGATATAGACTTGTACACACAGCTTACACACAAACCTTGATGTGGGACGCCGACGCCGACCCAGGGGTGATTACATAAGCTCTCTTATTCTTCGAATAGTCAAGCTAAAAATTAAAATAGGTGATTTTATGTTAGATAGTTTGCAACTTGTAGGTAATGATAAAACTAAAAAGTGACATCTTAAAGTTACTGCATCTCTCTTTTCTGAAACATATAAATGTTTACTCACCGTTTCAAACTGTCCACAAACACATATTTAGTGAACGCCTCTTCCTTTGGGGCACAGTAGACTGGCATTTCTACCTTGAGACCTTTACTGGCAATGTTATCCAAATCGTTGAACCGGACAGAATACCAGGGTGCCCTCACGGGACCAAACACCTCAAACACCTGAAAGAGGGAATTTGTTCTCTCAAAATGGAGGCTCCTGCAACCTTTCAACGGTCATGTCTTAGTTTAGGGCTAAGGGCTATTTCTTTAAAACATACACAGTACCCCAGGAAGGCACTTTTGAAACACCCACCAATAGATGCAAAATTGAGTTTAAGGAACCGAATTTTGGAAAATAGGATTCACCCATAGATGTTCATTAAATTGTCTACCTGGCCTGTGGTCCTGGGTATGCTTTAATGGAATAGCCCTTTAATATCGTCCTATTTTGATAATTCCGTTAAACCTTTTTCCAAGTTTTCAGAACTCTGAATAATGAAGATTCCTTGGCTGTATGGTTCCCTATTCCCGTATTAAGAGACCATTGACAACAAGAGCACAATTAGTCTCTTAAAACAGGTGGTCTCTTAATACAGCGGCATTTTAGTTTAAAACACTACAAATGGGGAACTGAATGTGCATACAGCTGCATGTTTATGTTATTGCTTGCCTAAGGACACACCAAAGTAACCCAATGGTGCCAGTGGTCTGTACGTACAGCTGCATGTTATTGCTTGCCTAAGGACACACCAAAGTAACCCAGTGGTGCCAGTGGTCTGTACATACAGCTGCATGTTATTGCTTGCCTAAGGACACACCAAAGTAACCCAATGGTGCCAGTGGTCTGTACATACAGCTGCATGTTATTGCTTGCCTAAGGACACACCAAAGTAACCCAATGGTGCCAGTGGTCTGTACGTACAGCTGCATGTTATTGCTTGCCTAAGGACACGTCAAAGTAACCCAATGGTGCCAGTGGTCTGTTCATACAGCTGCATGTTGATGGAATTGCTTGCCTAAGGACACACCAAAGTAACCCAATGGTGCCAGTGGTCTGTACGTACAGCTGCATGTTATTGCTTGCCTAAGGACACACCAAAGTAACCCAGTGGTGCCAGTGGTCTGTACATACAGCTGCATGTTATTGCTTGCCTAAGGACACACCAAAGTAACCCAATGGTGCCAGTGGTCTGTACGTACAGCTGCATGTTATTGCTTGCCTAAGGACACGTCAAAGTAACCCAATGGTGCCAGTGGTCTGTTCATACAGCTGCATACTATGTTATTGCTTGCCTATTAAAGGACACACCAAAGCAACACAATGGTGCCAGTGGTCTGTACATACAGCTGCATACTATGTTATTGCTTGCCTATTAAAGGACACACCAAAGCAACCCAATGGTGCCAGTGGTCTGTTCATACAGCTGCATGTTGATGGATTTGCTTGCCTAAGGACACACCAAAGTAACCCAATGGTGCCGGTGGTCTGTACATACAGCTGCATGTTGATTGTATTGCTTGCCTAAGGCACACTAAAGTAACCCACTGGTGCCAGTGGTCAGTAATTACAGTTGCATGGTATTGCTTGCCTAAGGACAAACCAAAGTAACCCAATGGTCCCAGTGGTCTGTACATACAGCTGCATGGTATTGCTTGCCTAAGGACAAACCAAAGTAACCCAATGGTGCCAGTGGTCTGAACATACAGCTGCATGGAATTGCTTGCCTAAGGACAAACCAAAGTAACCCAATGGTCCCAGTGGTCTGTACATACAGCTGCATGGTATTGCTTGCCTAAGGACAAACCAAAGTAACCCAATGGCACCAGTGGTCTGTACATACAGCTGCATGGAATTGCTTGCCTAAGGACAAACCAAAGTAACCCAATGGTGCCAGTGAGGCTCTTACCTGTGTCAGGACTTTCCCTATATATTTTGGGGGAAAAGGGCCCTAGATGGAATTGGGGATTTTTTATCGACAAACTGCCAGAATTGGGAAAGTAGTACATTATGAACAATGATCATTTAAACAATGATTTGAACCTGTTGAGTGGTAACAACAACCAATTATTGAAATGAGTGTGTAAAGTGACACTCACACTATTGATCATGTCTATATAAAAACAAGAAAATCGATAGAACCGATGGATGCTCCCGAAATGTATCCTCAACTTATAATATGGCCTTGTATCACTCAACAGATTTCAATTTGCAGTTCCATTAGTAGTTTTTGACTTAGGTTTCCGATAAGAATTACAAGTATAAAATTACAATGGGCAATAACTGTAATTTGAACAAAGATTGATTGTAGATCTCTGCACTTTCTCTCATTGCCCTTTATCATTGTGTAAAGTTTCATTAAGGTATCATGAGTGGTTTTTGAATAACACTCTGGACAAGAATTTTAAGTATAAACTGACAAAGGGCAATAATTCTAATTTGAATGAAGAAAGAGTTATTGTTCTTGTGCTCTGCAATTCTTCTTACTATATTTTATCATTGTGTGAAGTTTCACTGCAGTCCCAGTAGTGGTTTTTGAGTTATGCTCCGGACAAGAACTATAAGTATAAAATTACAAAGGGAAATAACTATAATGTGAATGAAGACAGAGTTATGGTTCTTGCACTCTGCACTTCCTCTCATAGCCCTCTATCATTGTGTGAAGACTCATTGCAGTCCCATAAGTAGTTTTGAAGTCATGCTCCGTACAAGAATTCTAAGTAAAACATTACAAAGGGCTAATTTGAAGGAAGACAAGAGTTATTGATCTTGCACTCTGCACTTCCTCTCATTGCCCTCTATCATTGTTTGAAGTTTCATTGCTGTCCCATCAGTAGTTTTGAAGTTATGCTCTGGACAATATTCTAAGTATAAAATTACAAAGGGCAATAACTCTAATTTGAATGCTGACAAGAGTTACGGTTCTTGCATTCTGCGATTCCTCCAATTGCCCTCTATCATTGTGGGAAGTTTCATTGTAGTCCCATCAGTAGTTTTTAAGTTATGCTCCGGACAAAAATTCTGAGTATAAAATTACAAAGGGCAATGACTCTAATTTGAATGATGACAGAGTTACGGTTCTAGCCCTTTGTGTTTCCCAATATGATATCTATTGGATCACTGAGGCCCACCACTAAAATGAAGCTTGAAGCTTTTATAGTATAAACATAACATTTATAGAAAGTTAACTAACTTTTCCGAAACTTTTTACAAATATATTATTTTTTTAATATTGGGATTCTTTGGGGGAAAATATTGGGTATTCTCTCTCACTAATTTAAAGAAGGCTTGAAAGGCCCGGGAAAGCGATAAGCTATCCAAGCCTTCTTGCACCAGTTGGCATATTGCAGCTTTATTCAAACTCCCGGCTGATTATGAATTAGTATGAAAAATAAAGCAATAATTTGTCATACTTTTGGGTGACCTTGGTAACTTAGCGGATACGGTTTTTTGCTTGGGAGTTGCAGAACTCCGCTTTGGTGGGGGCATGTTCCTCTGAAGTCAGTGTCCCAATACCTTACATGTACGTGTTAATGGGACATGAAATCAAATCACATATTAAAACATATATATATAACAGCATTGTTTGACTGCAAAAAATCCTACCTGTCCCAAAACTGTGTGTCCTTCAACAAACAAGATGGTGTCATCATTTAATGGGGGAATGTTCTCCTCGCACTGTATCACAACTGCAGAGGAAATCATAAAGTATGAAATATACATGTTGTTGTTGTTATAGTTAAAGGGAGTGTAGGCATATAGCAAAACAACATTTATTATTGAGATCATTTAAAAACTTGGAAAAGGGTGAAAAAATTATTCAAACTGAATGATAAATGAAGAAGATATGACCTTTTAAATGTTGTTCTGAAAAAGATATATAGGAGCCACCATTTTGAGAACCAGAGCTACAGATAAGCTTTTTGATCAATTGGATATTTACCCATCGGTATTTATTTAATAGGGTATTTCATGATTTCAAGTGGGTAAAATAAAACAATAAAAGTTTGCGACATTGTTTTGTGGTGGCATTCCACTAATATTGTACACATAAAACCTAATAAAATCAACTTCTTTTACAATATGCTTTATACAAGGTGACTCAATAAAAATTTGCATTGGCTGTTTTATCATTTGACAACTTTGATAACTTTATTGGTACCCATGCTTTTTATTTTAATTGGGTATTTTGGCATTTTTAATTGGGTATTTAAGCAAATACCCTGCTTTAATATCTGTAGCTCTGGAGAACTATGACATCATCAAATTCTACTACATAGCTTACTGTGAGGTTACAAGCAGCTTCTTCTTAAAAAAAAACAACAAATGTGTCTGTAGCAATGAATGCACCCAACAGGTTATCCCAAAGGGCCATAACTTCTCCAAAACTCTGTGGGCCGTAACAGCGCACAAGTATGCCCAACTAGACGTCGTACTAGTATGCCCAACTAGACCTCGTACTGATTCTTCCTGCCCAGTATCACTAAATTCTGTTGAGAATTACAGCAGTAATCCAGACAAGTATGTATGACGTACGTACGAGCAGACAATTGTAACACTATATAGCCCCCACCCCACTTATATGGCGGTGGCATAAAAAATCACAAAACTACATGCACCTACATACTTTTGAATTGAATTGAATGTTGTTTAACGGCTCATCAACACAGTATAATTTATTTAGAGCCGCCCCAGAGAGAGGAGAAGGATACATAGGAATACAGGAACCGTGCCCTACTCTTATTATCGAATAGATTCCTATGGTTCTGTAACATGCTTGGAGGATAGACAGATACAAGGGACCGCCCAGTTTACGTGGCTAAGGGAAAGTGTCTTGCCCAAGAACACACCGACGAAATTCAGTGGCACCACGGAGATTGAACCCGGGGCCTCCAGTTACAAATCCGCCGCGCTACCGACAGCGCCACGACAGCCCTCAAATCCTGGGTTAGGATTTGTTTACGTATGGCCTAAGATTAAACTCACGCCTATAAAGAATGTATAAACCTACCAAGAACTCCGACAATGCTCTTGATGTGCCCCACCAATACCATCTCTACTGTCTCATCCACCGTGATCGTCAACTCTTCCAGGGGAGGTAACTCCTATAAATAATAATGAAAATGATAGGGGTGTTATAAGGGAACAGGCAGCATTCCAGAAGCTCAATGATTTAAAGTCATCCAGAAAATTGCTTCATGTAACATAAATTACCCGTTTAAAAATATCCGTTGCTTAGACAAAACTATTGGTTGAAAGCTGACACAGATGAACGAACAGCGGGACCAGCCATAGTATATGCTTTTTCTTCAAAAAGTGTGTACATATAATAAGGCCACAAAACCAATAACACCAAATGAAACAAAATCAGTTTTGGTTTATATGTCTTTATGTATAAACATAAACAACAAAGTTGTATTTAAGAGAAGAAAAAAACTGTTTCCTACCTATCTACCCAAGGGATCACCTTAGTGGGAGATTTTGGGAGGTTCTTCCATTGTTTTGTCAAATATTTCAACCAAAATGTTAAATGGGCAAACAAATCTCATTACTTTTTACCAATATGTAGTAGACGAGTTGTGAAAATCTCTTTTTTTCCTCCAAATGGTTTTGGACTACAACAGTCCCAGCTACCCTACTTATTTATTTCACCGAAATACTGCGGCCTCAGCCAGCATGTAGAGCTGCTATGGATCAAAAGATATTGAACTAAAATGATGCGCAGAAAGTCGCCAATGTAGGGCATTTCAATAGAGCAGCTCAACAATAAATTATTTAAGTTAACCCTTTAACAGCAGACACAATATCAAATTAGTTCAACAAAACTATTACAATTTTTAATCACAGACACAACTCCTGTCACAAACGACGTAATTGCAAAAAGTCAACTGTTAACATGCTTTCAACAACATTTACCTCAGGGAGTATCTCCCCTTTAGTTCTGATATCTTCAAAGCCATATCGATTCATTTTCACTTTCCTTTCTCTGTCTGGTGAGTAGTCCCTGTCAAATGCCCTGAAATGTACAGTGAATGGTATGTAGAAATGTACAGTGAATGGTATGTAGAAATGTACAGTGAATGGTATGTGGAAATGTACAGTGAATGGTATGTAGAAATGTACAGTGAATGGTATGTAGAAATGTACAGTGAATTGTATGTAGAAATGTACAGTGAATGGTATGTAGAAATGTACAGTGAATGGTATGTAGAAATGTACAGTGAATTGTATGTAGAAATGTACAGTGAATGGTATGTAGAAATGTACAGTGAATGGTATGTAGAAATGTACAGTGAATGGTATGTAGAAATGTACAGTGAATGGTATGTAGAAATGTACAGTGAATGGTATGTAGAAATGTACAGTGAATGGTATGTAGAAATGTACAGTGAATGGTATGTAGAAATGTACAGTGAATGGTATGTAGAAATGTACAGTGAATGGTATGTAGCTCGGAATAGGATCATGTTTCTCAGAATAAAAATTAATACAAAACGCTAACATCAGTCCTAAAAATGAAACTTCGGAAAAATATTTGTGGTTCCGGTTTCCAGACATTTTTTTTGCCATATAATTTTTTTTTGGCAGATATGGAGAAAATATTGCACTGCAATAATATGGCCACTGTCATTGGAGTTTCGCTATAAATGAAGAACACTACTTACTCTTTATAAAGTAACTTTAAAGAATTAAGAAATTAAATCTTTTTCATTTTCATCAGATTACAATTTTAGGAATCAATGGGAAACAGTTAGTATGCACTATTTTTCAACAAGGACTTGAGCCCAAAACAGCTTTTTGATACGATTGATGCTATTGTATTTTTGATGATTTTAACTGTGCAATTATGCAGATATATGTAGCTTAGCTGAGGCTCTGTGTACATGCTAGCAATTGATGGGATACTTTTATGGCTTATGTACACTGGACAAATATATATAGTAACAGTCTACGCGAAAACATTTTCAAGTCCACAGGACATTTTGTCTGACCAAAAAGCTTAAAGCCATAATGTTTGTTAAAGCGCAATAAAATGCTTGGACAATTAAACACAGACAATGCTATCCTTAAAAAAAGATATTAATTTATTGTGCTACGATCAATAAAATTGCAAGTACCAAACTTTTTTTTTTTACATTTACTCCGCAAATCACGGGAAACAAAACAATGTACCGGGTCCCGCAAATGAAACCATCCAAAAACAGGTTCACGTTCGTTGTGTTATTTAGCAGCTTGATTTTATGAATAAGCATTCATTAAAAAACGTTCTTATGATACAGACTTGTCATAAATGAACTTAAAAGTTATCAACAAATAAGGTTTTAAATTACAAGCGATAAAATGCATTTTTTTTTAAAATTAAGTTTTAAAATTGGCCGGACACTCAAATTACAAGCGATAAAACGCGGTTTCTGTTAGGATTTTAGTCTTAAAATTGGCCGGACACTCAAATTACAAGCGATAAAACGCGGTTTCTGTTAGGATTTTAGTCTTAAAAATGGCCGGACACATGGACCGACTTAAGGGAATTTTCTGCCGGCCATTTCAAAATGTGCCTGTCATGTCTGACGGACCGACGGTTTTCGCGGAGACTGTAGTAATATAAATGATTCAACTACTCACTTGTTAATTTTTGTATTTGTATCAACATTTTCAGCCTCACTTTCACTGCTGTCATCACTTGTATCACTAGAACCATCTATGACAACAACACCACCAGCTGTCCTGTACTCCATCATCATACAGTCATCATTGTCTACAGTGGTTGAATCCTTTCCCTCTTCGACCATAATCACGGATTCTGAATCTACGCTGGTTGTCTCCGTTCCCTCTTCCACCACAATCACAGATTCTGAATCTGCGCTGGTTTTCTCCCTTTCCACTTCCACCACAACCACAGATTCTGAATCTACTCTGGTTGTCTCCCTTCCCTCTTCCACGATAATCACAGACTCTGAATCTACACTGGTTGTCTCCCTTCCCTCTTCCATCCCAACCACAGATTCTGAATCTACACTGGTTGTCTCCCTTCCCTCTTCCACGATAATCACCGACTCTGAATCTACACTGTTCTCTTCCTTCCCATCTTCAACCACTAACTCTGCAGATGATTGACCAAGCTTACCAGATTTAGTTTCATTCGGTGCATTAGCTTCTGTTGGTTGTATTTCTACTACAACACTCTCTGCAGAGTTTGTGTTATCATCTGAAGTAAAATGTGATGGGGTTGATGCTAAAGTTTGAACTTCAGTACTTTTACCCGTATCTGCTGCTACTTCACTGGTATCTTCAACTTGCATTTTTTGACTTGTGCTATCAACACATTGTGTTGGACAGCTCTGGTTTACAGTATCAGAATCGGAAGTTGATAGCTTATCACACGATGGCACACCGGTCTTTGTAACTGTTGTTTCTTCTTTTTCTGATGGCTCATCTTTTACTGAAGTTAAATCCACAACAATACCAGAATCTGACAAGGCTTCAGACTCCATTTTCTGAAATGAATAATATACTGGTTATGTCTGAAATTTTGCCAAAAAGAGATAATGTAAATTAAGCAAAGTGACCGGATGATAAGTTATAGTGAATAAATAAACATATATAATATGTAAGAAAGGTGGATAAAATGGTTTACCTATCGATATGCCATTGACTCCAAGCCTTTGCTCGGAACCTAGAGGAATGTCGGGCATTTATCTGACACAGCGTTAAGATGTATCAGTAGAATAAAAGTAGTTACTTTGGTAAGTAAGATAAAACATACTAGAAGGCTGTGGCTGCCAAGTTGAGCTGTTGGATATCTATGACCAAAGTATTAAATCAATTAATTAGTTATACATGTACACCTACTTAGTACAGTATACATCACAATACACCCACTCAGTGACTGACTGTTATAGATCGAAAAATACTAAATTCCAAGTTATTTTTTAGTTTAAAAGCTAAAAAAAATTATGTCAAGGTCATGGACACATTAATTGTGTGTTATAGGTTGAAGTATTGTCCTAATACACCCACTGAACATGTTGAACATTTTGAAAATTATATTAATTTTTCACAAATATTGTTGATAGAAAAAATGGCAACATTTTGTTTTCTAATTAATTTTTTGTCCAATAAAGCTAAATGTCAAGGTCATGGTCACGTGTGGGTGTCCTATTAATGACGTCAACGCATTATCGACTGGGGTCACTGCTATGTATCGCAATGCAAAACTCACTGTATTTCAGACCTGATTTAAGTGTATTTTATAAATGATGTTTTTTTCTTAAAATATTAACAGTGTTTTTTTTTACTTTTGGGGGAAGGGGTTCGGGTCCTTTAGAGGGGGAAAAATTCGACGTGAATTGGAAAAAGGGGGAATAAAACACTGTTAAAATGACTTTAAAGAAAAAAATTATACTTTGCATTGATCTATATTATAATAATTCTATTTAGAAACTTTATTTACCATTAATTTATTTCAATCGATCCCAAAATTAGAAATCCCATAAATTGCGCATGTGTTCCCAAGTTGAAGGCTCATGATGGTAGCTTAACCAATCAAAAAAACAGGAAATATCATTGATTGGCCATTTATATGGTATTTATAAAAATTCCTGAAAATAGTGTGGATGTTTATGGATTTAAATAAGTCAAGAAATGAAGATATTTCAAAAATTTATATGAATTACAAGGCTGCCTCGTTAGCTACTGCGGTGTATTACGCTGATTACTTAAAATCTGTTATCATAAATATGTGGTAGGCGCTGCGCTGTCTTTAAAATCAAATAACTTCATTACAAGTTATAAAATCAAATTTGAAAATTTGAAAAAATCAAGTGACATCGTTAGTGTTATATGTATGTCCTAATACACCCAATGATCAAATTTGAGTTGTGTCACATTTTATATGTATGTCCTAATACACCCATTGATCAAATTTGAGTTGTGTCACATTTTATATGTATGTCCTAATACACCCAGGGATCAAATCTGAGTTGTGTCACATTTAATATGTATGTCCTAATACACCCAATGATCAAATCTGAGTTGTGTCACATTTTATATGTATGTCCTAATACACCCAATGATCAAATCTGAGTTGTGTCACATTTTATATGTATGTCCTAATACACCCAATGATCAAATCTGAGTTGTGTCACATTTTATATGTATGTCCTAATACACCCAATGATCAAATTTGAGTTGTGTCACATTTTATATGTATGTCCTAATACACCCAATGATCAAATTTGAGTTGTGTCACATTTAATATGTATGTCCTAATACACCCAGGGATCAAATTTGAGTTGTGTCACATTTAATATGTATGTCCTAATACACCCAATGATCAAATTTGAGTTGTGTCACATTTTATATGTATGTCCTAATACACCCAATGATCAAATCTGAGTTGTGTCACATTTTATATGTATGTCCTAATACACCCAATGATCAAATCTGAGTTGTGTCACATTTTATATGTATGTCCTAATACACCCAATGATCAAATTTGAGTTGTGTCACATTTTATATGTATGTCCTAATACACCCAATGATCAAATCTGAGTTGTGTCACATTTAATATGTATGTCCTAATACACCCAATGATCAAATTTGAGTTGTGTCACATTTTATATGTATGTCCTAATACACCCAATGATCAAATCTGAGTTGTGTCACATTTAATATGTATGTCCTAATACACCCAATGATCAAATCTGAGTTGTGTCACATTTAATATGTATGTCCTAATACACCCAATGATCAAATTTGAGTTGTGTCACATTTTATATGTATGTCCTAATACACCCAATGATCAAATCTGAGTTGTGTCACATTTTATATGTATGTCCTAATACACCCAATGATCAAATCTGAGTTGTGTCACATTTAATATGTATGTCCTAATACACCCAATGATCAAATCTGAGTTGTGTCACATTTTATATGTATGTCCTAATACACCCAATGATCAAATCTGAGTTGTGTCACATTTAATATGTATGTCCTAATACACCCAATGATCAAATTTGAGTTGTGTCACATTTTATATGTATGTCCTAATACACCCAATGATCAAATTTGAGTTGTGTCACATTTTATATGTATGTCCTAATACACACAGGGATCAAATCTGAGTTGTGTCACATTTAATATGTATGTCCTAATACACCCAGGGATCAAATCTGAGTTGTGTCACATTTTATATGTATGTCCTAATACACCCAATGATCAAATCTGAGTTGTGTCACATTTTATATGTATGTCCTAATACACCCAATGATCAAATTTGAGTTGTTTCACATTTTATATGTATGTCCTAATACACCCAATGATCAAATCTGAGTTGTGTCACATTTAATATGTATGTCCTAATACACCCAATGATCAAATCTGAGTTGTGTCACATTTTATATGTATGTCCTAATACACCCAATGATCAAATCTGAGTTGTGTCACATTTTATATGTATGTCCTAATACACCCAATGATCAAATTTGAGTTGTTTCACATTTTATATGTATGTCCTAATACACCCAATGATCAAATCTGAGTTGTGTCACATTTAATATGTATGTCCTAATACACCTAATGATCAAATCTGAGTTGTGTCACATTTTATATGTATGTCCTAATACACCCAATGATCAAATCTGAGTTGTGTCACATTTTATATGTATGTCCTAATACACCCAATGATCAAATCTGAGTTGTGTCACATTTTATATGTATGTCCTAATACACCCAATGATCAAATTTGAGTTGTTTCACAATTTATATGTATGTCCTAATACACCCAATGATCAAATCTGAGTTGTGTCACATTTTATATGTATGTCCTAATACACCCAATGATCAAATTTGAGTTGTTTCACATTTTATATGTATGTCCTAATACATCCAATGATCAAATTTGAGTTGTTTCACATTTTATATGTCAATAGGATTGTTGATGAAAGATATTTAAACATTTTTGAAAACGGATGGATGTATAGATGTACGATAATATGTACATCTGTACATCATTGCGCCTGATATGTCTTGCTTTTCGCTAAAGCAGCTTGACAAAATATGTATCTGGGTCGGCTTCCGGTAAGTCATGTTGACTGTTGTATGCCAAATTTAGACAGAACAACACTTTCTGCGCATGTGCGATTTATATCTGTCACAATGTAAAAGTCATCATTTTCAAATGCTTTTTTAGACAATACTAGATGTGTGTTCCACGGAACACGTGTGTCGCTGGTCAGCGCTTTGTCAGTGTAATAAGGTTTTTTGGACCCAGACAAATGACCTTGACAACTGGCCTGAAGTTTTCGTGAAGAAAAAAATGAGTACTTAACCCATAAAATGACCTTCAGTGTGACCTTGACCTTTATATTATAGTATGGGCATGTCGATGATGTCATTATGAGACTGAGTATATATTGAAAGTGTGATGAATAAATATCAAAAAATGAGAAAGTTATAACCAACGTTTTTGTGAAGAAAACGAGTATTTAACCCATATAATGACCTTCAGTGTGACAGTGACCTTTATATTTTAGTACGGTCATGTCGATGTTGTCATGATGAGTATATATTGAAAGTTTGATGAAGAAATATCAAGAAATGAGAAAGTTATAACCAACCGCAACGTTAAGTTTTCGTGAAGAAAAAAACGAGTATTTATCCCATATAATGACCTTTAGTGTGAGCTTGACCTTTAAATTTTAGTATGGTCATGTTGGTGTTGTCATGTTGAGTATATATTAAAAGTTTGATGAAGAAATATCACGAAATGAAGTTATAGGCAACGTTAAGTTTCATGAAGAAAAAAATGAGTATTTAACCCTTAAAATGACCTTCAGTGTGACTTGACCTTTATATTTTAGTATGGTCATGTCTTTGTTGTCATGATGAGTACATATTATAAATTTGATGAAGAAATATTGAGAAATGAGAAAGTTATAGCCAATGTTAAGTTTTCGTGAAGAAAAAACTGAGTATTTAACCCATTTAATGACCTTCAGTGTGACTTGACCTTCATATTTTAGTACAGTCATGTCTATGTTGTCATGATGAGTATATATTGAAAGTTTGATGAAGAAATATCAAGAAATGAGAAAGTTATAGCCAACGTTAAGTTTTCGTGACGGACGACAAAGTGATCCCTATGTATCGCACTTTTCTTCGAAAAGGCGACACAACAAGTATAACGTCTGAATTTTAAAATACCATGGATGAATAAAGTTAAGTTCATTCTATCAATCACAATTAAGAAATTGATAAAAATAATCAATATAATAATTATCTTCAGCAAAAGAGCCGTAAATATTTGATTGTATTGACCTGAAAAATTATTGTAATTTTGATAATGCTTAGTTGGGGCATCTTTCTAATTTGCATACATCTCCATGCTTTTTGAAAAAGAATTTCTGATTCATAAAGGGCAGGCCCTGGAGAAAACAACAAAACAAAAAGTGTGGCATTTTTTATTTGCTGATTGACCATTGATTATAGGTGAACTTTGAACTTAAATATCTCAACAACCAATGGAAAGGAATGTTTAGGTAATGCTTCGCTGAAAAGAAGAATCATTTCTCTCTTTGAATAAATTAACCTCATTTTATAAATAGATGCGCTTTTGTGTGCTTTTAATTTGTATAAGCACATGTTTACACTGAAATGAATACAAATGTATGTAGCGTCTCGCTGAACTGGTATCGACTGCAAATTTGACAGACGGGTTTTAAATTGTGATAACGTTTTTATTTACAGTTGGTGCGCGCGGATTAAGACTTTTTCGTAACTTTTCCGCGACTGTTTTTCAATCGAAGTCTAATATCCCCGCGATCGTACTGCGGATTGTCACCCGAAATATCCCGGGGATTCACCGAGACCGTCAAAATCGCAAAGATTGCAAAATCCAGTCTCGGAAGAAAGCAATCACCGCATTTCTCTGTGTTAGGTTCGCAGGGAAACGCAGGGGAATTAGAGCAGGCATAAAAAAATTGTAATAAAAATATTATATAGGCCAAATAAAATTATACCTGAGTTTACTGTAACCCGACCGACCCTCTGAAACCCTAATGGAAGCGCTAATGTTATGGCGTGCACTCTCCATAAAGAATTGATTATTGAATTGTTTGACAAGTGCAACAAACAATTCGGTAAATGCCCAGAGTTCCAGGCCAACCTGTCGTAAGTTTGTTTCTAAAACAGTTATAGTAATGTGCATATGTTTACTTGCTTCTCAGCACTAAGCATTGGCATCGACTACTACTGCATTATAACTTCTTGAAGAAGTATGCCGTTCCATAATAATTTTCTGAACTCAACCTCAATATAGGCTCATAATAACTAACATGAGAAATTTATAAATATTAATTACTTTCTGACGTTAGAGAAGTAATATACATGTAAGTCAACACTTTTACAAAACTATTCAAATGGTCAATTAACATTTGACATTATAACTTCAGGGCTTCCGTTAACGGGCGTACGGCCGTAAATTACGTCCAAAAATCATAGTTGTACGACGAAAATTAACATCAAAGGCGTACAGTGTACTTCCAAAAACTTCAAAGTACGCCGCGATTGTTTAATACGGACGTCTCATAATCAGTAAATTACCGATTATAGCCCGGCCCATCTAATCTAATTTCATTTGAGACTGCCGACTAAACAAGTTGTAAAGCAATTAAAACTCTGTGGAGCCTGTAATTGACAGGTAAAACCGGTTTTGTCTAGTTTTTATCGAGGGTCACACGCGTGGCTGGTGAGAGTGTTTATTAGATAATTGGCCTAGCCGCGCATTTCACAAAATGAAAGTAGCAGTATAATCTAGAAGCCAAATTGCTTAATTTATATTCATTAACCACAAAGTTGAAAATCCTTAAACAAACAGATTATACTTTTTAGGCTATTTCTTTTATATCTTTGTGTCATTTTTCTATGTATTTATCAAAGTTACAAATAGAAACGAATTACTGATAGACAAACAATATTTAACAATCTCTAACCTAGGGGAAAGAACTCTTCGCGAATGGAGACTAAAACACGGAAGTGAAATTATTACTGGCAAAAACAATCGATTGCTTTGATAATAAATTAAAGAATCTGTTACATTTATTCCTACACTTGACAGTTTTACATACCTTTCATTAATGTATGCCAATTTAAAAGCTTTCCTGGACTGATAAATTGAAAACTGTTTGCAAAATGTAATTCACTGTATAAAGATTGTGGGTGGGGTATGCACGCAAAGGCAAATTAAGTATTTTTAGTTTGAAACTGTTTATATAATGATGTCAGTAAATATTTTCTTTTATAAACATATAGATGATTACAAATATCCTTTTGTTCTTTTAAACAATTTAGATGTGTTGTTTCCCTCACCACCAGGCGGAATCACTGACTCAAAGACTGAGTATGAATACCATGCCCAAACACTGGAACTTCCTAAATTTTCCCCATGAACTTCCAAATTTGATAAACAGGAAGTTCGAACTTCCTAAATTTGAACCTTAGTGGAAGCCCTGTAACTTTGAATATTTTTTCAGTTGTCTTGGAGGCAAGAACTGCTTTTGGTTACATGTATGTCAACTGCAGAATTTGACTACACCTGTGGGTCCCCCATCCTTCCTGACGGTCATATACCGGTATTCAGGAAGAGCATGGAAGTCAAGTCACTCATAACATGTCAGTCCCCACTGGAGATCACACTGTATGGAGCTGGACTGATCCCAGCCGACTCATGTACTCATTGCTGTTGGAGCTGACCCTCTTTCGGACTTGCGGAAAACATTTAAAACTGTTTTACCCCTTTGTAATAATTGCAAGTGTTTGGGAAAAGAGCCAGTTGTTACCAGGCCCTTTGGGAAACAATAAAACATATACAATTTCATATTGTTATCTATTGTAGTTTTTAAAATACCTCATTTTCCCATTCATCAAAGCTCATCGCCACCTTAAATGTAACTTC
Organism: Cyrtodaria siliqua; assembly: GCA_037043455.1. NCBI lineage: Eukaryota > Metazoa > Mollusca > Bivalvia > Adapedonta > Hiatellidae > Cyrtodaria > Cyrtodaria siliqua. The sequence goes on along the minus strand of JAWPHD010001517.1, from coordinate 280,159 downwards.
GCCAAAAAATAAAATAAAAAAATAAAATGCCTACCTACCTACCCTATTTTTTTCAGCAATGTTACAGTAAACACAGGTATAATTTTATTTGGCCTAATTAAGAAACAACACGTACATGCACAAATAATATTATTTCTAATTTGCCGATCTATTTGCGCCTGATAATGACCGGGTTAGACGAGTTTACCACATTGAACTACAGCCGTCAAAAGCTTGTTGAAAAAATCGGTAACGCAGTCCAAGTTTTTTCTAGAACACTTGAGCCTTGTGAAACAAATACATGTACGTCATATACGCTAAATTTAGTTCATTGCCCTTTCACCTTTGCATGTTATACATTTGGAGGACCTTCTATTTCTTCATATAACTGTGTAGTAAGTTTTATTATTTTTATAATGCACTGTGAGCGCGGTTAAACGAGTTTACCACAATGAACTACAGCCGTCAAAAGCTTGTTGAAAAAAATCTATAACGCAGTCCAAGTTTTTTCTAGAACACTTGAGCTTTGTGAAACAAATACATGTACGTCATATACGCTAAATCTAGTTCATTGCCCTTTCACCTTTGTATGTAATACATTTGGAGGACCTATTTCTCCATATAACTGCGTAGAAAGTAGAGGGGTATCCCAGGACGTTTTTTTATTATAAATTTTTAGAATGCACTGTGAGCCTCACCTAGTGAACGTGGTGGATGCGGAGTTAATTAATTATTGTTCTCAAACTTTTAGCTAGAAGTACTTACTTAATTACCTCAATTTTGGTCTTATACATGAACAGATTTTGTCCTTTTAAATATTATGTAAAACAATACATCCCGAAATATGAAAACAACCTTACACATTTTCAATACATCCGACTATGGATACACGTTGCTATTTATAGACAATTATACAGGCGACCAGTGAACGACAATAAACATAGGTGTACTGACAATACACAGTATTTAATAAAATGCAAAAACATTTAATAATAATCGTACATGTACTCAGGGAATTTCAATAGAAACTACGCCAATGTACTGCATGGTAATACTGTACACGTACAGAAAGTATAAATTGTATCTGCGTAAAATTATCTACATCAATAACGAAGGCAAATCCCGGCGATGGCCTGCGATTATCGAAACAGATGACCGCCAATCTCGGTAATTATGTCCCGGTGGACAAAATGTATTCACTCCGCATTGAGTGTACTGTCAACGGATCGCCGGGACAAAATCAGTGTGTCCGCGGTAAAAAATCCCTGCGTTGAGTGTGATTTGTCGTAATCCGCGTGGTACCAACTATATTGTTCAATTTTGATGACTTAAAAAGCATTGTTTTTGTAAAAACATAATCTTTCCAATGGTATGTATTTCTCACATGTCTCTCACTAAAATGGCTAAAGCCCCTTCCTCAATTTCTCAAAGCATACCAAAATAAATATCTGCAACAACCCATGACATCTGTGGGAAAAGTGTCTGTTTGTGTCACTAAACCAGTATATTGGCAAAAGCAAAAACAGTGTGTAAATGTCATTAAGAAGCTGTCATCTGCATAGCAGACTTACATAATATGCCTTTATACCATTACACTTTGTTTTGTTAATAGTATGATATAAAATACATATATAAAGAATGTTTGTACACTAACCAACTTTTCAAGCTGCGATCAAAACAAAACTAGACCGGAACACGTGGAGGTTATTCATGCGCATGTTCGACCCTTATATTTCCGGTCTGTAATTTTCGGTGTTCTTGCGTAATTTCAACTTTAATATGGACGAGCAGCGCAATAAAAAGTGGGGTGGACTTTTTAAATCAAGTGATCCCGATTTGAACATTCCAGGTACTGTAATTTAACCGATTTAGTTTGATGGTAAAAAGCATACCTTTATTTTTTTTTAGATTTTCAATTTTGTCCTTCAGTCTAAATAGTGGGTGGGGTGATTATTTACAAATTATGCACCAGATGAATAATTAACTGTAAAGCCAATGATTTGCATGCTTTGACTTACTTAATAAATATAATGTTCATATTCAGACTGCGTTTATTAATGGGCTCTGTCCCAATTTGATTAAACTGATTTTGAGACTGTTTTTAAAGTGTGTTTTTTTATGTTTTTGCTACTTAATATTGAAAAAGTGGACAAATTCATATAAGGCGGTGTGTCCACATGTTAAAAAAATATCAAAAAATGATTTCATTGACTTGTTTAACCGTTGTTAGACCAAGACGTATTTGACCATTTTCCGAAATTGACTCTTTAAAAAAAAAAAATGTTCCAACATCGATCGATCATTCTGGAAAAAGTCGGTGATTCTGGAGGAGACGACACATAAAACATGTAACACTAATACAAGTGTAGTGTTACTGCATCAATAAAATTACCTTCAAGCAGGGTTCAACCTAGGCCTGGATTTTAGGGAAAAGTGACCTCGAGAAGTGACTTCTCCCTCCAAAGAAAATAGAGAGAAGTGACCAAAAAATAGGGAGAAGTGAGGGAGACACGGTCTTTAAATTAAGCGAGCAATCGGTTATTGTTAATTATTAACTGATATACATGTATACATCCTATTGGTTATAACCTTTAGATTATTTAAGAACATGCTAGCTGTTTCAAATTAAATGTGTTTATTTATTTCAGGTTTTTTTTTCATTATTTTGGGAACATGACCCATACCCCTGGAATTGGGAATCTAGCGCGATTTTTCATAAAATTGGGAATTTTAGCGCGATTTTTAATAAAATTCGGAAACATATAAAGTAAAGCATTCCTTTCATAATTATATCTTTTAATACTGTTTTTGTAAACCAAGATAAACTGAAGCATTTATTTAAGCTTTTGAACCCCAATCATTGGATTGGCACACTTTTTCTTTTTTTTTTTTTTTTTTTTTAAATTGGGAATTCTTTCCTCAAAATTGGGAAAAAAAGATATGTTTTGCCATTAGGAATATGACCGAATAACGGCTATAAAAACGGCCAAAAAAAATCCCTGTATTTTATTCACGCTAACAGGCACTCTTCACTTATATATACTGTAACTATAGAAGAAAGGATTGAGAGAAGAATTAATATAAATATATTGCATGTATCTTTATTTATTCATCTTTCTACAGGGTTAGACACTAACATTTTATGACTACTAGCCTACAGGGCTAGAGCCTTCTTATTTTTACTAGCCCTTCTTAAAACCAACTAGTCCTCCTTTTACTCTTTTGCGGCAAAATAAAAAGATACCAAAATATGATGCCTTGGTAGCTCCATGGATAAGGCCTTGGCTTTGGAGCTATAGACAGACATCTGACCAGTGTGTGTTTACTCCCTGGCGAAGGCATGTTTGAGGGGAAACTTCATAACCATCTCATCTATAGCTGAGACTGCATTTCCTATATGACTGTACTGCTTGTAAATATTGCAAGACAACAGCTTTGTGACTAGGTCTTAGTCAATCCATGCATAGGCCACGACCATTATACCCTTCTTTGCAGCTGCCTGTATAAGGCCCTTTCCCCACCCAAATTTCTTTTAAAGCATGTAGACCTTGGAAATTTCATTCCCCATTTATGGATTTTTTTCCGTAATTAAAGGCAAAAGGCCCCTTCCCAAATACTGGGAAAAAGGCCCTGTAGGCACTGAAAGTGACACGATGGCTAAAATACACATAATTTGAATCGTGCTAATTTTTGCTGATGACGCTTTTCCTATGCTGTTTTTCGTTTGTTTCGATGGAGACAGTTCCGTATTTACAGGGCTGTACAAATATTTTTTTTAGCCACTAGTCCGGGACTAGTCACCCTGTCAAAAGTGACTAGTCCCAAAAAAATTGTGAATAGTCCCAAAAAATAGACACACGTCCTGATTTGTTTCGATTTCTCAATATGTTAAAACTGCGTCTTGCATACTCATTACAATTCATTATACACAGTAAAGGAAACAATCCTTACTTCAGACAATTAATGTATGTTTCAGTGGTATTGATTGTAGACTGCCATTGGGTGAAACAGTAGCAATAGTAAGAATCACATCTGCATTTTTAAATTTCAATATAGATATTGAGTTTCATATTACAGTTCAGATAATCATTTAATGGGGGGAAAAAGTCATAACTTTATATAGGTTAGGGGCTACAGATGAGATTCTTAACTTTATTACCATTTTACCTAATGCAAAAAATAAATAACATGTGAATCAACATTAACATTTTATTTTTATTTTTTTGTCCACTACACCAGATGATTTTGACTTTTTGGTTGGCTGTGTATCACATTCTACATTTTTCCTCTTTTTATTTTTACTTTCACTTTCGCTTTCACTCTGAAAATTTTCCTTATTTTTAACACTGAAAAAGTTCAACAAACTCATTTTAATGTAAACGTTAGCACTGCCGAATACGAAATCAAACTGATTATGTGTATCAGTTCGTTTTGTTTTTTATTTTATTTGTTTGACAGCTCAATTCTTCGAACGTAATTAGTACACTAACTATGCACAAACCGTTACCCCACCCGCCTTTCAAGTCTGTTACAATTACGCTCAACAATACACTGAGAAACAATAAAAAATCACACCTACCGTTTCATATTAAACATGTTTCCATTATCAAACGTCCTGAGTTTCTTTACTCATCGAAAGATTGCCGACAAATCGGCCTGATTGCGAATTAATCAACGTGTTAGTGTTATTGTTTCAGTGTATCGCCATTTTCAGCTCACCACGTGACAAACAGGTAATCACGTGACGAACATGTGATTTACATTTGGTAGTCGTTTCATTGGCTAGCGGGTCTGGATTAAAATAGATCGGGTCAATTGATTGGATAATGTCGACAATGTCCACTGTCAATTTAAGTAATTTGGAGGCGGGACTTCCGGCATGGTTGATTGTTGATAAAATTGCCCGGGGTATTGGATGATCGCCGCTGTGGATGCTAATTGCATTACACAAGCGAGTGCAATTAAAGGATTATGTGGAGAAGTGTGCTGGGGTTGTTTTATGACAGGTGGCCGACATTGTAAATTTGACAAATCTGGGACTGAAATCTTTCAAACAGTGACACGCCCGACTTTCTCTTTTTTTAAAATTGGACTAGTCCGGGACTGAAATCTTTGAAAAAGTGACACGCCCGCCTTAGGTTTTGGACTAGTCCCGGGCGTCGGGCTATAGGATTTGTACAGCCCTGATTTAAATATCGCCACATTTTTGTTTACAAAGTGAAGGTCACACTCACCATGTCAATAAAATGCTTAGAAATGTGATAGAAATGCTAGCGTCTCTACAAAAACGATGTGGAGACCTGTATAAAAAGCGGGTTATTATTTAGCATTTTTGCGCCATCAAAGAAAAAATGGCCAATCAGTGTTCAGTAATCTGACACACCTACACATTCGCAGCCAGGTGCTTTTCTTGGTCTATATCGTACCCTACATTACATGATATTGAAGAGGTTGAATAGCGAAAAATTGAAACAATTTGACAATCATATTTAAATAATAAAAACTACTAGCCCATCGGGCTTGTCAATTGTGAGTTTTACTAGTCCTTCTCGAAAGTGACTAGCCTCGGGCTATCGGGCTAGTGTTAGTGTCGAACCCTGTTCTATCAATTTGTATGGAGTTCTAGGAAGGGTGTAAATATGATTCTCAAACTTCTTTCTAAAAGGCTTATTCCTCATTAAGACCAAGAGCAATTTATGTGTTTTGTTTCCCAATTTGTATTAGCTAAAAACAATATTTAATAAAAAACAGTTTTTTCTCCATCCAAACTTATTTACCTATCCAAACTACTATGACACCGCACTTTTCCGGAAGTAAAATATTCGAGAAAATTCAGTAGAAATGTCATCTATTATTAACTCTTTTTCATGCATTAATTTGTTTGGAATGCCAAAAGGTCCGTTTTATCAAACAATTAAGAAAACACAACTCTAGTCATTATTCGGTGGTATCATTTAATCACCTAGGTCAATTAACTTCAGATTGTTGTTTCAATCACCGTTTTCAACACGCACTTGTCTAACTGTAACGAAACCTACGATTGGTCAATTGTTCAGCTATAAGCAATCTCATTGGATAAGGCGTGTGTATTCCCTGTACAGTCTAATTTGTAAACAAAAAATGGCGAGGTGCGAAAATTGCCTCGGGGGATATCATAGTTGTAGGAAAGTATGCTCCCCGCAGGGTTTCTGCCGTGATCGATCAAAGCAATTAGCATAATCCCTTCCCAGAGATGTCTATGCCTGTTGAGACCTAAACAACAGGTCAATTAAAGTACTGGTTACACTTCGCTTGAGGGCTGGAAAAAAGCGAATTGGTCAATCTGAAGGCGACTTCAACTTCGCCGTCGGCTAAAAAAAAAAGCGAAGTCACGGAGGAAAAAAGCGACAAAATCGCTGATGTCACCCTTCAGAATGAACACTGCCTTCAAGGATCGTTTTATGTTCGAAATATGCAATTTATGTTGACAACTGCACTTTTTCCTATTTCTCTGACGCGGCCATCTTAGTAGACAACTTCAAGGTAAAATCCGTTGTAAACCAGTCAGAATTATGCAACAATTGTTTTAATTGGTCAATTTAAACTAATAAGCGCGCGATAACATTCTGGTTTACGATGAAGCAGATTTGCCCAGTCTGACAAACCAGCACTCAAAATGTACTTACTTGCCTGGGGCATTTTGCAACCATATTTCTGGAGCCTGTTATGATAATTTAAGTTTTCCCCTGAACTGTAATAATGTGTTAATAAAAACTAAACAATGCTTTTCTTCATATATATTCAAATTGCAGAGCTATTTATACAAGTAGGCATCCATGTCCTATAGATGATTTTTTTTCCATTTTTGTCTATCTTTTTTTAAAAAAGGTTTTTAACTGTTGTCGTATTAAAATAAGTTATTTTTAGCTACCTACCAAGTCAGGGAGAAAATCGAACAAATATGTAGTTTAAGGATGGTACAATTAAATTTATGTTCTTTTTTGTGTTTTTGCAGTCACTGGTGGTCAGTCAGGAATTGTGTCGCCTTACTTGAATTTTGATCCACGTTTTGTACAGGACGTAAGTATTGGCCCTTTTTTGGTGACCGATAATAATAATATTTTAGAAACAAAATAACTTAAAATGAATAATGCAAAATATGCAAAATATGCCCTATTCTGCCTTGTGAACACTTTACCAAACTTAGCCAAATTGTTCATATCAATGAACACGTTTGAAAAACATCTATATCGGATTTATAACATGTAGCCTCTATGTTATAACTTGGAAACTGTTGAGATCTCCCATTATATGCTTGTTTAACCTCTTTTTCATCTTTGTGAAGATCATAAGGTGAACGATTCATGGCCATCTTGCACCTCTTGATACCTTCAAGTTGTGACCTTGAGCTTTAAGGTGAAGGTCAAATTTTAGACATCCATCAACAAGCTTCCTACAATGACTTCTTACCCAGTCATCCAGATATAAGCTGTCACCAGTTACACATGTATGCCTGTATTTGATTGTTTCAGACTTCGGACCAGTTTATATTTCCTGAAGGTGCACAACACCGGAGAGGCAGGTTTGAGATGGCATTTGCTCAGATTGGGGGAGCTGTGTTTGCAGGTATGTCTACAGTTGTTGCAGAACACAGTAATAATGGTTGTATTGATATTTATTATATTAAAGGGACACACGGCAATCTTTATTTTTTAAAAACTCACGGCATTCCTTTAATTTTTCTCTTAACTTGAATTTGTTCACTCATTAATATTAATTGTAAAAATAATTCAAAGCAAATTGTTTTTACATATTATTGACTTTTGATAATATTGAAACACTAATATATTAAAAAAAATTGTCAGTTTTTTATTTAATTATTTGCAAGCAGTTTTAAAGTCAAAATGATACAGGATTAATAAATCGTTTTACTAATTTTAATGCCTGATATAAAACTCAAGATTGCCATGTGTCCCTTTAACCTGTCAGTTATGTATTCATGTTTAAATTAAGTACAGCAATACTGAAGTACACATTTTGTTGTATAACAGGTACCATCTTTTCCTTAAAGGGATGCATGGCAATCTTGATGTTTTTAAAACTCGCAGCGTCCTGTTTTTCTTCATAATTTGCATTTTTGAAATCATTAATAGAATAGTTAAACGCAAATTGTTTTTTTCATATTAATAACTGTTTATTATAATGTATCAATATTTATAAGAAAAATCTATGGTAGAATATCAAAGAAAAAATGAACCCCAAAATCATATTTAATTATATGCAAGCAGGTTGGACGTCAAAATGTTACTGGATTAATAAATAGAGATGCTAATTGTAATGCTTAATACAAACTTGTCTTCAGATTACCATGTGTCCCCTTTAATAGCTTTATTAACCCTTAACCCACTACATATATATAATGGACTGTTCTTTCTTTAAATTAAGGACCATTCCATTTATGTGACAAAGGGGTGTTTTGGGGAAAATGACTGATCAGCAGCTGGACATTGTAAACAATGCTGGTCGCATGATTGCACGATTAATTTATTTTTGCAATTCTTTAAAACAAGCTATTTCTCTATATACGGATATGGCACCATTTTCACGTGCAGTTCCTGTAAAACTTGCTGTCCAGATTTTGTTGAATTGTCACACTTGTGAACTACCTCAGTATGATGATACTTACTGTTGTTTCTGGTCTGTTTACAGGAGCAGCTCTTGGTGCAGTCAATGGATTACGCTCGGGTCTGAAAGAAACAAAAGAATTAGCCGGCACAGTGAAAAGAACACAGTAAGTCAGTTTTTGACATGTCATACATACTGCTTGGCCGTTCCGTGTATGTAAGACAATACATTTATAAATAAACAAGGAGGGAAACTTCATCATTATATCGGCAAACTAAATGCGTTGGTCAGAAATACTTTAATTAAAAAAATAGAAAAATTATGGTCGCAAGCTTCCGGTTTCAAATTTGTTTCTGCACAAAACGGTCAAGACGGATTAAGACTAGCATCACATGTAAATGTTTTTAATATTTTATTAACTAAACCCTTCCAAAGAAAGTAAAAACATCAGTAATTAGCTCCCAACCTAAAAAAAACATGCTTGCAAAACAAACACTATTTAAGGATGCCCATCAGTCGGGCATCAGTCTTGGCATCAGTCTGGCATCAGTCTGGGTATTGTTTGTAATTTTGGTGTTAAATAATAAAAATAGGTAATACTGAGAAAAAACACTTAAAATACTTCATACTTTCTGTTACCATGTATTTAAAGTAACGCACGGCAATCTTGATTGTTTTAAAACTCACGGCGTCCCATTACTTTTTCTACATAACCTGCATTTGTTCAATCAATAAGCAAACGACATCACAAACACAAAAATAAACCATTGGTAGAAAAAGACGAACACAAGGAAACTCAAAAAATTATTTAATTATATGCAAGCAGTTTTAAAGTCAAAATGATACTAAATAAATAACTCAAGACGCTAATTTCAGTGCTTAATTAACACTTCAAGATTGCCTCATGTCCCTTTAAGGTATGTTAGAAATCAACCTGATAATGAAATGAATTTTACAGGATGTTGAACATGGTCACAAAACAGGGGGCATCTTCAGCACAAGCTATTGGGATTGTAGGTAAGTTGTTTGTGTCTACTACCAGATGATTATCAGAATCTATCAATGGAATCCAGTGAAGGTCAGGAATTCAATCACGAGGTATAACTGTGTTTATCAGAGTAGCGGCTGTCCCGAAGATGGGATTAAAACAGTTAAACAGATGGTTGGAATTTCCCTTAAGCCTATCTGAACAGGATTTTTATTTTTCACAGGTGTGAGACTAAAAATCTTCCATGGGTACCCGGTGAAGATACGGAATTCCAACCCACAGAGCCTCAGTTCCGATCACTTATACCGAGGGTTGGAATTCCCTAAAATACTTATACCGAGGGTTGGAATTCCCTATCTGAACCGAATACCTATGATAGATTCTTTTTCTTGCATATCAGAGACATGTTATGCGTTGATGCCGCCAGCTACTAACGTTTTGCATGTTTTCCTGCATACCGGATGTTGATGCGCACGTGAATTTTATCTCGACCCTAGGGTGAGATGGAAATATCTAGCCCCGGTAAAATGATGGATATCCTTGTCCGGTATGCAAGAAACAGATATCTTTATCTGGTATACAATAAATAAATGTCTGTACAACTTATTTTTAGCTCTACTGATCAAAGATCAGCAGAGCTTATGCCGTGGTGCATCGTCCGTCTGTCCGTCCGTAAACCTTTTGGTAGCGACTACTTCTCTGAAACTACTGGATGGATTTTCATGAAACTTGACAGAAACGTTGCCCATGATGTCTAGTTGATCCTAGCAAAAAATCATGTCGGAGTTAAATCCAAGATGGCCACCAAAGCTAAAAATACATTTTTAAAAAACAAGTTTGTAGCGACTACTTGTTAAAAACTATGTGATATTGATATGGGACATTTTCTAAAATTGGTCCTTGTCGAAAATCGTTTTGATTCAACGTTAAACATGGCTGCCAGCGGCCATCTTTGTTTACATAGAGTTATATAGTAAAAAGTTGTAGCGACTACTCTAAAACTACTTGACAGATTTTCATGAAACTTCACAGGAATGTTGCTCTTGATGTCTGTGGGACTTTTTCTAAAATGATCAGCATGACAGGGTGTTGATCGTTATCGAAAATTATTTTGATCAGCATGACATGATGTTGATCCTTGTCGAAAATTATTTTGATTCGACATTAAACATGGCCAGCAGCTGCCATCTTGGTTTACATAGAGTTATATAGTAAAAGCATGTAGCGACTACTCCTCTGAAACTACTTTACGGATTTTCATGAAACTTCACAGGAATGTTGCTCTTGATATCTAGTTGATCCTAGCAAAATGTCAGGTCGTCCGAAATTCACGATTGCCGTCACTGCTAAAAATAGATTTTTAAAAAACAAATTTGTAGCAACTACTTCTTGAGAACTATAAGTGATCAGCATGACATGATGTTGGTCCTTGTTGAAAATTATTTTGATTCGACATTAAACATAGCTGCCGCGGCCATCTTTGTTTATATAGTTAAAACTTGTAGCGACTACTCCTGAAACTACATAACAGATTTTCATGAAACTTCACAGCAATGCTTTTCTAGCTATCAAAAACCTATCAGTAGAGCTTCAAGGTCATTGACCTCTTGTTTTTAAACACAACAGTTATTTATAATATTATTTTATTTTATTTGAAATTTAAAAGTTTATAAAATAAGTTATTTTTTTCTCAGTGGGTAAGGTCCATGTCATCAATATTAGTATTGAAATAATATCTCAATGATGCAAGCAGTCGGCGTTATTATTATACCACCGCTTCAAAGAGTGGGGGCTATATAGGAATCACTTTGTCCGTCGCGTCACATCGCGTCCCGTTTGATTATTTAACAGATAATAGTTACATGGTTGCATAATTGCTTTTCATTTTTGGTATGATGTGAAAATACACTATGATTGCATTCCACTAATTATACAGGCTTCATAAGATTACTCTCCACTAATTTTTACACAAGATTCAACAATGTTTTTAATCATTTGTCTTGTTATTTAACAGATAATTGTTGCATATGTTCTTTTTCTTCTTTTATTACGTGAAAATACGTAATAATAACCTCGTAAAGTTATACACTACTAATTTTAAGACCTCATACAGTTACACTCCACTAATTTACGCTGTGTTGCGTCTCATCACGTCCCGTTGCATTATTTAACAACTTATGGTTGCATATTTGCTTTTCCTTTTTGGTATTTTTGGTATTTTGTGAAAATACATTATGAAAACCACATAAGGTTACATTTCACTAATTATACAGACTTCATAAGGTTACACTCCACAATTTTTTACACATGATTCCACTAAGTTTTTAATTATTTCTCCTGTTATTTAACAGATAATGGTTTCATATTTTTGATGAAAACTTCATAAAGTTACGTACTAGGTATTTTAAGACCTCATAAGGTTACACTCCACTTATTTACGTCATGCCGGGTCACCTTTTATTATTTAACAGTTAATAGTTACATGGTTGCATATTTGCTTTTCAGTTTTGGTATGATGTGAAAATACATTATGAAAACACATAATGTTACATTCCAATAATTATACAGACTTCATAAGGTTACACTTCACTAAGTTTACATAAGATTCCACTAAGTTTGTAATTATTTGTCCTGTTATTTAACAGATAATGGTTGCATTATGTTCTTTTTAGATCAACTGAGCCGAAGGCTCAAGGTGTTCTATCGGGATCACTCTGCGTCCGTCGTCGTCGTCGTCATTAACTTTTCTTCAAACGATTTCTACTCAGAAACCGCTTGGCTAATTTTGTCCAAACTTCACATGGATGATCCTTAGATGAATGCTTTTTAGATTTGTTAAAATTAGGTCAGTGCGACATCCAAGATGGTCGCCATTACTATATATGGTCGAAACCTTAAAAAAGCTTCTTCTCCAGAACCGCTGGACAGATTTCAACAGTTTTTCTTTTAAAATGATCGCCATCGCCTAGACTATCAAATTTGTTCAAATGAAGTCCCCGGGGTCAAAAATGGCTGTGCCCGGGGGATCCAAAGTTTGTATATTGAGATTTTGCATGTTTTTCATAAAGACATATAGGAAAAAACTTTAAAAAATCTTCTTCTCTGAAACCACAAGGCACAGAGCACTCATGTATTAAATGTAGCATCAGCTTATGGTCCTCAACTAAGTTTGTTCAAATGGTGACCTTTGGGTCATATTTGGCCCCGCCCCAAGGGTCACATGTTTTACATAGACATGTATAGGGAAAAACTTAAAAAAGTCTTCCCTGAAACTGCAGGAGCCAGAGGTTTAATATTGTGCATTTGCTATAAGCTGATGGTCCTCTACCAAGTTTGTTCAAATGGTGACCCAGGGGTCACATTTGGCCCCGCCCCAGTGTGTCACAGTTTTACATAGGCTTGTATAGGGAAAAACTGAAAAAAATCTTCTCTGGAATGGCACGGAGCTCTCACGTATTACATGTAGCATCAGGTTATGGTCCTCTACTTAGTTTGTTCAAATGGTGACCCTGGGGTCAAATTTGTCCCCGCCCCGGGGGTCACAGTTTTACATAGATTTATATAGGAAAATGTTTTTAAAAATCTTCTCGGAATCTACAAGAGCCAGAGGTTTGATATTTTGCATTTGCTATAAGCTTATGATCCTTTACCAAGTTTGTTCAAATGGTGACCCTCGGGTCACATTTGGCCCCGCCCCAAGGGTCACATGTTTTACATAGACATGTATAGGGAAAAACTTAAAAAATCTTCTCTGAAACTGCAAGAGCCAGAGGTTTAATATTTTGCATTTCCTATAAGCTCATGGTCCTCTACCAATTTTGTTCAAATGGTGACCCTGGGGTCACATTTGGCCCCGCCCCAGTGTCACAGTTTTACATAGGCTTGTATAGAGAAAAAATGAAAAAATATTTCTTCTCTGGAACTGCAAGAGCCAGAGGTTTAATATTATGCATTTGCTATAAGCTTATGGTCCTCTACCAAGTTTTTTCAAATGGTGACCCTGGTGTCAAACTTGGCCGCGCTCTGGGGGTCACAGTTTTATATAGACATATATATATTGGAAAAAAGCAACCTTCTCTGAAACTGCGAGAGCCAAAGGTTTAATATTTTGCATTTCCTATAAGCTCATGGTCCTCTACCAATTTTGTTCAAATGGTGACCCTGGGGTCACATTTGGCCCCGCCCCAGTGTCACAGTTTTACATAGGCTTGTATAGAGAAAAAATGAAAAAATATCTTCTTCTCTGGAACTGCAAGAGCCAGAGGTTTAATATTTTGCATTTGCTATAAGCTTATGGTCCTCTACCAAGTTTGTTCAAATGGTGACCCTGGTGTCAAACTTAGCCGCGCTCTGGGGGTCACAGTTTTATATAGACATATATATATTGGAAAAAAGCAACATTCTCTGAAACTGCGAGAGCCAAAGGTTTAATATTTTGCATTTCCTATAAGCTCATGGTCCTCTACCAATTTTGTTCAAATGGTGACCCTGGGGTCACATTTGGCCCCGCCCTAGTGTCACAGTTTTACATAGGCTTGTATAGAGAAAAAATGAAAAAATATCTTCTTCTCTGGAACTGCAAGAGCCAGAGGTTTAATATTTTGCATTTCCTATAAGCTCATGGTCCTCTACCAATTTTGTTCAAATGGTGACCCTGGGGTCACATTTGGCCCCGCCCCAGTGTCACAGTTTTACATAGGCTTGTATAGAGAAAAAATATTTCTTCTCTGGAACTGCAAGAGCCAGAGGTTTAATATTATGCATTTGCTATAAGCTTATGGTCCTCTACCAAGTTTGTTCAAATGGTGACCCTGGTGTCAAACTTGGCCGCGCTCTGGGGGTCACAGTTTTATATAGACATATATATATTGGAAAAAAGCAACCTTCTCTGAAACTGCGAGAGCCAAAGGTTTAATATTTTGCATTTCCTATAAGCTCATGGTCCTCTACCAATTTTGTTCAAATGGTGACCCTGGGGTCACATTTGGCCCCGCCCCAGTGTCACAGTTTTACATAGGCTTGTATAGAGAAAAAATGAAAAAATATCTTCTTCTCTGGAACTGCAAGAGCCAGAGGTTTAATATTTTGCATTTACTATACTCTTATGGTCCTTTACCAAGTTTGTTCAAATGGTGATCCTGGGTTCACATTTGGCCCTGTCCCAGGGGTCACGTTTTACATAGACTTGTATAGGGAAAAACTTAAAAAATCTTCTTCTCTGAAACCACAAAGCACACAGCTCCCATATATTACATGTAGCTCTTGGGTCACATTTGGCTCTGCCAAAGGTGTTACTCTCTAGCACCTTCATTTTGTATTTGATCTTTACCAAACTTTGTCAGTGTCTTAAACTGTCTATATCAATGTTGTTATACACAACAGAGCCTACATTTCTTGAACAATCTTAACCAAACTTGCACAGATTGTATATGACCATAAGATTTCGAAGAAGTTCGATAATGTGCCAGTACTCAGGTGATCTCTTTAGGGCCATCTTGGCCCTCTTGTTTCTTTTTTTTATAACAGGAAAATACGCAATAATAACCTCATAAAGTTGTACACTACCAATTTTAAGACCTTATAAGGTTACACTCCACTAATTTACATTGTGTCGTGTCTCGTCGCGTCCCGTTGCATTAAGTTTTTAATTATTTCTCCTTTCATTTAACAGATAATGGTTTCATATTTTCTTTTTCTTTTTTATATTTGAAAATAAATAATGAAAAACTTGATAAAGTTACACACTATGAGTTTTAATACCTTATAAGGTTACACGCCACTAATTTACGTCACGTCCCGCCAAACAAGGTATATTGGGTCTATATAATATAATCACTTTCGAGTTATTTAGCAGATAATGGTTGCATGGTTGCATATTTGCTTTTCCATTTTGGTATGATCTGAACATACTTGATGAAAACCATATGTGGTTACATTCCACTAATTATATAATTATAAGACTTCATAAGGTTACACCCCACAAGTTTTTACATAAGACCACATATTTTAATTATTTGTCATGTTATTTAACAGATTATCAGGTAATTGTTGCATATTTTCTTTTCCTTTTTCTTATTTAATATGTGAGACTCCACATATTTTTTAATTATATGTAATTCTGACTCTGCTCAGCACAAACTTCAGAGTATTCCCACGCATCCATATTAAGGAAATGATACCTATTCTGACTGGACACTGGGAGTATTAATAACCTTCTCATAATTTGCATTAAATTTGTTTCTTAGTTAATTTATATGAAAATACAGAATCAGTACCTTTTTTGAGGTTGCACACATATTCAAACAGGTCACCAAGCGGGATATTAATCCCCTTTAGTGGTAGCTCTAGTTAGTATGGTATCTCAGCAATGCAGTTAAGAGTACATAATTGTTATTGACATGGTGTCTCAATGATGCAAACATAAGCATTATTATTGACATGATATATCTCAACAATGCAAATATAAGCATTATTTTTGAGATATCTCAACAGTGCAAGTATAAGCATTATTATTGACATGATATATCTCAACAATGCAAATATAAGCATTATTATTGAGATATCTCAACAGTGCAAGTATAAGCATTATTATTGACATGATATATCTCAACAATGCAAATATAAGCATTATTATTGAGATATCTCAACAGTGCAAGTATAAGCATTATTATTGACATATATCAACAATGCAAGTATAAGCATTATTATTGACATATATCAACAATGCAAATATAAGGATTGTAATTGACATATCTCAACAATGCAAGTATAAGCATTGACATATCTCAACAATGCAAGCATATTGATCAGCATTATTACTGATATATGTCAAATAATGCAAGCATCTATAAAGCATACTTAGATTCACGATATTCAGGTTAATATATGGTTATGATATTCCAAATGTGTACCATTTGCCATGTGTATATTGCAGCGTTAATGTACAGTATATTTGGTGTGACGTTGTCGTTGGCGCGTGGTTGTGATGATGAAATCAACACTATTACTGCAGGGACTGCCACGGGATTACTGTTCAAGTCATCAGGTACTCTACTCCTAATTTCTCCTAAGCAAGTACTGTCTGGCTGCACCTTGGTAGCTAGTGGTAACATTTATTCAAGGGGTTTTAGGGGCTGGAATATTTATTTATATAAACGTTTAAGTCTCATTTTAACATCCTTGCTTCTTAAACCCATGAACAACTTAACCATGTGGGCAATTTGGTGGCTGTACAACATCTTCCCGTATATTTAGTTGATATCAGAGCTCTAGATAAGCTGCTTATCTGCGTAATTTACGCAAATAAATGAGCAAAAAAATGCAAAAGATGTTGTTCTGTGTGTTTTAAAAAAAAAAAAAGAAGATTTAATTCAATTCGTAGCAAAGCATAAATATACAGCGTTTAAAAGTTTGTTCTGTACTCATCGGTCGTGTGTAGAATATGTTCATGTACTATATTATGCAAGACTCGACTAGAACATATTTAGAACAAATCTTTGCTTGACTTTCTTCTTATCAATATGTTTATCCTTCATTTGTTTACGTTTACAAACATAATTTGGCAATTTAATTGAAATTGTACAAATTACAATAATTCTAAGTAATTGAAGGAGAAAAAAGTAAATGTAAACAAATCAGGGGTAAACATTGATATGAAAAAATGATTTGGGTGAAAAAAACAAATATTAAAAAATGAGTAAAAAAACCAAATAGTAAAATCGTTATCTAGAGCTCTGCTTGATAATATTATATTCTCAACCATCCACACCATACAGATGGCAGGAGGTATACCGTGCTGATTCTACCAAGGAAAAAGTGGACAGTCTGCCTCCACTACAAAAAATTGACCGTCATACATAGCCTAAAATATGCTGAAAAACACCAAATGAACGTTTATATAGACACCACTGCCGCACAAACCCATTAAAACATTACCTGATATAAACACAACAGCAACTTACAACACCATACAGTGTTAGAAAGCATGTGTTCTAAGAGCTGCATTTTGTATACACTGGTGGCAAGTTCAGGGGCCCGTTTTATTAAACGATAAGTCTCAAATTTTAAAACTGTTCACATGTTTACACCTAAGCAGTCAATGTAGACAATTATGTGTGGATTATGTGCAGAAATATCAAATATATAACAAAATGAAATGAAATCGCGTTCATTTCTGAATTGTAAATCAAAGTAAAGAGTTTAAGAAATTAACTTGCGATCAAAATTGTCGTAAGTTGTTTCATAAAACGGGGCCAGGTTTGCTCTTGGAATGAAGTACACTACAATCTAAGTGGTTGACTGTCCTTCTTTGACAAAGATGTAAAAAAACACTTCAGTGTGCTACAGTTTCTCTTGTGCGATATACTCACCAGTTTCCTCAATTTTCTATTTTTTTTACAGCTTTCATTGAAACAGATATGTATATTTTATTCATTTTAAAACAAAAATAATATTATTAAATATTGCTGATATGTTTGATCATTTATAATTATCATGCTCTGTCCATTTCAGCTGGATTGAAGGGGTGTTTACGAGGGGGAGGTATAGGTTTTACAGCTGCGGCAGTCTACTGTTTATTCACCAGTCCAAGAATCAGGTCTTCCCTCATGAACAAGTGAACACGCCAAGCTCTGCTAGAAACTCGATCATTCAATTGTGATATTTTATATAAACTAAATTGTGGCAGCATTGATTGTAGATAAGCCTCGAAACTAGATTACAGGTTCGGTTTGCCACTGTATGAAACTATGGCCATTAGTATGCGGCAATATACGAAGTGAAGAAAAATTCAAGATCTGACAGTGTCATTGTTGTCCAAACATGTTGAAGTATTGCACACTAAGTCGTGCATTTTATACAAGCTACACACAGATATGCGCTAATCTACACTGTGAATGCTATATGCTTATGTTTAAAAGAGAATAGTTGACTGAAATTTGCAGATTGACCAATACTTGAAACAGACCATATCAATGCAGTTTTCAAATACAGCTTGTGGTGTTGAATCGGATTCGTATTTTGTTTATCCATGTAGATGAGGCTACTGTGTGTGTTTAAGTTTTGATATGCAAATATGGATTATGAAGTTTAAGAAAAGCATGCATTTTGTTGTATTTTTGGTAAAGTGTCATGAAGCTATTTCGTGTTGAATTTTGTTGCTGCAACACCTGAAATTCATATTTCAAATATCTGTGTTTATAAAAATACTGCTGGTCAAAAAAATATTGAGTCAAATCACATATGTTCAAACATATGAGTACATGGATATAGAAGCAAAAGGACATAGCTATGCTTAAACAGACAACTAAATGACAGTTAATGGACATGTATGGTGGTGGCCCCTGTTTTGGGGTATTAAGAACCTTCTACAAAGTTTCTTATCAAAAAATTTGTAAAATATTAAACTTTCATAAATGTCTGAAACGTACATATCTCTATAACATTTTAAAGACCAAAAAAAAAAAGAACATTTTAAAGACAAAAAAAAAAAGAGTTCTTATCCACAGCAAACATGCTGACTGCACTGATTAATCCATGTTGGCTTTTTCCCCAAAAAACTAAAGTCACCATACCCATAATGCAAAGTGGTATTAAATACTTTTCTGGAAACAAGGTCTGGTTTGTTTAGGAAGAAAGAAAGCCATTCTGGTTGAACATATGACTCTTACATCTGTATTAACATTTTATTAAATACCGCTGAACCGCGAGACACGAGTCTTCACCATACAGTCTCGATACAAATGAAGCAATACAGTTTGTACAATAATAGAAAATCATGTTAAATTCAAGTTTAGCTAGGTTTTTTCTGTGGAAACTAAAACAATAATGTGCATGGAATAATGTCTGATGTATAAAACTGTGGAAAAGATGAAAATAAAGAATAAAAAAAATAAAATTAAAATAAAATCTTCCATTGTTTTTAATATCCTCATTTGTTTTTTTTACCCGCAACCGAATGGTTTCTGGGATATATTGATAACTTCAACCTCTGTCAGACTGCAGACGAAAAAAAATTCCGTTCTGTAACTTTGAAACTGAAAGTGTGCCACAAACTAAAATCAGGTCCAAAGGTCAAGGTGATCTTTTGGGTACAGCTTCAGAGGTCAAGGTGATCTTTTGGGTGCAAAAGTTAAGGTGATATTTTTTGTACAAAGGTTAAACTATATGCTCCTTTAATAAACAGGAATCTATGACTTTGGAATATATCAAAGTAATAAAACCTAAAACCATTGTATATCTCAACAAGCCGTATGGCATATTAAACTCATCTACTAGGTTGTACAGGTTATTTTAAACGCATATACAGGTAATTTTCATGTCTACTCTAGATTGAGACAATTTTGTTAAAATTGGTACAATTAGACTGTGTACTAAAATCGGGTCAGTAATTTGAAGGGGCTAGAGGTGCTCTAGAAAAATTGAATTTAATTGAATTGGGGTTTTAAGGCGCACCAACACATGAAAGGTTATATGGCGCCTAACAGGAATGAACATGCCAGGCTCATCCTCCATGTACATCGAGATAAAATATGGAGAACTAGCCTAGAACCTTCTCACCCTGAACTGCAGAGTTGCTACAAATTCTATTGTAGACGCTCCATTTACGCTGGAGCCACATTGTAGTTTTTCTGCCACTGCTCTAGTGATATGAGCGAGATGGCACCTGAAATAATGCAGGGGTCATGATGAAGACCTTTAATGAGCATGAACAAAAAATGATAAAATGAACATGAATTTGCGGGGGTTCTACTCCTCTGCCTTCCCCTCCAACGGGATCTGCAGTGGCCCTATTCTTTGGCACCTGAAACCATGCAGGGGTCATGATGAAGACCTTTAATGAGCATGAACAAAAAATGATAAAATGAACATGAATTTGCGAGGTTTCTACTCCTCTGCCTTCCCCTCCAACGAGATCTGCAGTGGCCCTATTCTTTGCCCCGTAACCAAACGGGGCCCCCGGAACCACACTGGGCTGATCTGGAAGAGCGATTGGTGTCAATCCAAATACAAATGAAATCATCATATACTTCAGCTTCTTGTGATGAAATGTGCACATAATGTGACATCATTAAAATAAATCCGCATGTCACATTAGGTTTAATTATTGTTCTGAAAATGTCTGGAAAACTTTTCAATCGGTGTTGAACAACTTTTGTATGGGAAACTTGATGCCTCCACTAGGCTTTGTTGTTAAATTATAAACATTAAATACAGGGTTCATATTGCTGGTACATAGAATTCATTAAAAGTGTAACAATCATTAATTACTGCTTTAAAGCATCCTATGAATTAAGATGAATGATTTATAAAGCCTCATTCATGGATAATTGAGGAAGAATTAATTTACTATTGTGCTAAATGTAGGTCGCCGTTACCTTTCTTACTCTACTTTCCACTAGCGCCACCGTGGTTGGAATAGTAAAGACGCGTCTAAAATGTCTCGCCTGTCATCGCTGCGGGTTGTCAAGTGAGTGCCGATTCTTACGGATGGTGGGAGGTATACAGTACTGGTTCTATATCAGAAAAAATGGTGTGGTCTGCATTTACCACAAAAGAATCAACCATAATATTTGGCCTAATACATGTATGTGCTAAAAAAGATGTAAAACACCATTCAAACAAACAAACCTACCTTTCACACATTATTAAAGCCAATTAAGTTTTTGTGCTTATCTCCCTTATAATATCTTATTAGGCCTAAAAAAAAAACATGTGTGTTTCCGGTTTCCCGACCGACCCTACTTTATCACCGCCGACCCTAAATATTTTTAGCGAAAAAAAATTAAAAAAAAATTAATTTTTTTTTTTTTTTTTTTTTTTTTTTTTTTTTTTTTTATTTTTTTTTTTTATTCAAATGATAATTTTATTAGCCAGAGTTGTTAAGCATCTAATTTGGATTGCAAAGGTTATCAAAAAGTTGCCTTAGTACAAAAATGGCATAATATATGCGAACAATATATATAAAAAAAATATCTAAAAAAAAAACTTTTTCCTACCTACCTACCCTAACTTTTTGACAGGGTGAAACCAGAAACACACATCTTTTTTTTTTAGGCCTTATTTAATAGCCGCAGACTTCGAACTTATTAAACCGATACATGAGTATGAGTAATATACACGTATTACAGAATGGGTCAACATGACATCTACACCACTGATTCCAGTTAAAGAACCCCCCACAAATCGTATTCATTTTGTCAATTTTTATCATGCTCGTTCAAGGTCTAGATCATGACATCGCGCATGCAAACGTGGAAACATGGCTCCATCATACTATAGAATTCGCAGCAACTGCAGTTCTGCAGTTAAAAAAGTTCTAGAGCCATTCTCCATATTTTATCTTTATGTAAATGGAGGATAAGCCTGGTACATTCATTCCTGTTAGGCAACTTGTAACCTTTCATGTGTTGGTGCGCCTTAAATCCAAATTCAATTCAATTGAAGAAACTAACCTGATAAATTAAGAGAAATTACACTACAAAACCGTTGAGCAAAACTCTATATAGGTGTTCAGGTCATGTAAGAATGTATATATGCCGATTAAATGTTTAGGTTAAGTCACCGGTTCTTAAAATACCAGTAATTGAATATGCGTAAAATTAATGAGTTGGTAACTAAATTCGATGCTGCAGTGTTGCGGTTTCCCTGGCAAGTTAGTCATTTATAATGTGTCTATAGAGGTTGTATTCTCAAAATATGTAAGTTATATATACTGAACCAAACAGCTAACGCATCAGTAGACAATACCTTTAATGTATGAACTTATTATATGCGGACTGGGACCATTGGAGACAGGTGACTTGAATGATGGCTCGAATTAGGTGAAAATTAGCCTGTTGATGGCAGGACAAGGACGTCGATGTGTTTGATTAACCATGAATGAGTTGCATGGCTCAGTAGATCGCAAGGTGGACTTGACATTTGAAGGACCCGGATTAAGGGCTACTAAGTTTAGTCTCTGTGTTCTTGGGCAAGACACTTTCTGTCGGATGAGGATGTAAACCGGGTGTCCCATGTGTCAAATTCTTTGGGATCTGTGAAGCATGCTCTAACTGGGGGCAAACTAATGTCTTGTATGCAAGGCATGCTGTAACTGTGGGCAAACTAATGTATTGTATGCAAGGCATGCTGTAACTGGGGGCAAACTAATGTATTGTATGCAAGGCATTCTGTAACTGGGGGCAAACTAATGTATTGTATGCAAGGCATGCTCTAACTGTGGACAAACTAATGTCTTGTATGCAAGGCATGCTGTAACTGGGGGCAAACTAATGTCTTGTATGCAAGGCATGCTGTAACTGGGGGCAAACTAATGTATTGTATGCAAGGCATGCTGTAACTGGGGGCAAACTAATGTATTGTATGCAAGGCATGCTGTAACTGGGGGCAAACTAATCTATTGTATGCAAGGCATGCTCTAACTGTGGACAAACTAATGTCTTGTATGCAAGGCATGCTGTAACTGTGGGAAAACTAATGTTATGTATGCAAGGCATGCTCTAACTGTGGACAAACTAATGTCTTGTATGCAAGGAATGCTCTAACTGTGGGCAAACTAATGTTTTGAATGCAGTACTCAGTTCATTTGGGAGCAAAACTGAGCTAATGACGAATAAAACAAGAACAAGAAGAGTTTTATTCGCCTTACCGGATAAGGCGTTGATATTATCGACAATATTAACCTGGATACTGGACTGAGGAAACTTGGCCATTGAGGATGTTATTATGTAGGAGTTGGTTGGTTCCTAGGTTGGTGTTCGGTTATTTGCATTGTTTGACACTTGGAAACATTTAATTGCATCATCTAACCCCTCTCCATCACCAGTTTGTTGAGAATTTTCTACAAGACATGACAATGCTCATTTGATCTTTGACCTCCCATTTGTGACCATCTTTGAGTTACGGATCTGATTTTTGCACGCGACTTCTCATTGTGATAAACGTTTGTAAAATGTTAAGAAATTCTCTTCAGTACTTGCAGTTATTGCATAGGCACGATTTTGACTCATTTGACCTAGTATGACCTTGACCTTTGAGGCACGGATCTGACTCTTGCGCTCGACACACCTTCTCATTGTGATTAACATGTGTGTGAAGTTTCATGGAATTCCCTTTAATACTTTCTAAGTTATGATTGAGATACGATTTTGAAATGCGACCTCCAAATGTGACATTGACTTTTAAGATACGGACCTGATTCTTGTGGTGCGCGACAATCTTCTCATTATGATTGACATTAGAGTGAAGTTTCATGAAATGCTCTGTAGTACTTTCAGATTTATCGCTGAGACACGAATTTGACCTTGACCTCCTTATGGGACCGTTACCTTTGAGATAACGAACTGATATTATCGCGCGACACACGTTCTCATTGTGAATAAAATGTGTGTCCCTTCAGTACTTTCAAAGATATGTCGGAGAACCCATTGTTTCGGACGAAAGAATAGACGGACGGTGCAGTTACTATATGCTCCCTGCATTCAGGGACATACACAAGGAACATACACAAGGATTTCTTCAAGTACGGTAAGTTGAAAGCTGGTCGAAGTTAATACACTATTTAAGATGGTGCATCTGACTGCTTAATCCTGCAACGTTTCAATTACAACTGTTCTCCCAATAGGTCAAGGGCTCCATCCTTCGTTATAATGTACGTTACCTTTTATGCTAATGGCCGGTAGGTATTATGCGAAGGTATGTTGTCCGCCTGTCGTCCGTTAACTGTTTCATGTCCACGCTCTAACAACTTCAATTTGCATCCGATCTTGACCAAACTTGCCCAGAGTCGTAATATTGATGAAAGCTTGAACGAGTCCGAAAACCGCCAACATAAGAGTTATGACTCTTGGTTTAATGAAAAATGCTTTTCTCCTTTGTTATCACTCTAGCAGCTTCATTTTGCATATCTTAACCAATCTTCGTAAGTCTTAATATAAATGAAAGTTCGAAAACCACTTATATCGAAAAATAAGCACCAGAGTCATGGCCTTAGATTTAACGAAACAAATGTTATAGTTTACCTTGACAACACTAGCATTTTCATTTTGGATCTGATCTTTACCAAACCTGGTTGTCTTCATAACCTGAACGAAAAAAACAGACGGAAACCAGGTGTAAAGTAGACGGATTCCAACTGGTTTGCAGGCGTTATACTCTTTTTTTTTCAAGCGTCAACGAGCAGGAGACTGAATACTTGACAAATTAAACGAAACTTACGTCGATGTTTGATGTTAATTTTGTTAGTCCTAATCTACCAAGAATCACAGGTAAAGGGGATCACGGATGATCGTGTGTGAGCAAGCCGTGGTCGAAACCACAGTGGAATAAAGCCTCTTCCACCGCATCCTACAAGGGAGCCAGCACGGACACCTATCCGCACCAAAAGACATACACGAAGGGAAATGTGGGAAGACAGAAATAGGCAGCTCGAAATAGGGGTTAGATCAGGTGTAAGTAAACTCTGCTTAAAGCAGTTATATAACACTCCATTTAAGGATGGGAAGATATCTGATTTATACCAAAATTGGACAAATATAACCAATGATGTGTTCCTTTTGACAATTGTTCGTCAAGGTTACCACAATGAGTTTGATTCCGAACCTTGTAAGTTGTGTTTTAGACAACAAATACATTTTAATGAAACCGAACACGACACCATCACACAACTGGTTAAACAATTTTGCGATAAAAAAAGTTATCGAGGACACAGTGTATGAAATTGGAGAGGTTGTTTCAAACATTTTATTAGACAAAAACAGGATGGTTCTCACAGATTGATTTTAAATTTAAGTAAATTAAATGAACATATAGAAAATAAATGTTTCAAAATGGAAACCCTCAAATCTGCTTTGAGTTTAATAAAACCAAATTGTTATTTTGCAAAAATTGACCTCAACGATGCATATTATACCTATTGCTCTTCAATTCAGAAAATACCTAAAATTTACATGGAATGGAATACTGTACCAGTTTACATGTCTAGCAAGTGGTCTTTTGAGTACCCCTAGGGTCTTCACAAAGCTCTTAAAACCAGTTTTGCTACATTACGTAAATATGGTCATATTAATATAGCCTATATTGATGATGCGTTGCTTCAGAGCGACACATTCGAGGACTGTTCACGCAATCTTGTAGACACAATTGCATTAGTAGATAGCCTGGGATTAACTACCTTGAAACACCTGAAAATTTCCCCATGCAGTGCATTGAGTTTGTGGGATTTTTAATAAACTCCGTCGACATGACAGTACGATTGACTTCTAGGAAAGAGAAGGGGATTGTTAGTCAATGTTTAGAAGTGTTAAAGGGAGTACATCAGGCTTTTCATGGGGGTCTAGGTGTCCGACTTAAAATTGACAAATATTGATATTTTCTATTCTACTTGGCCAAAATGTAATGAATGAGCCTAAAAATTATCCCTTATTTGCAAAGAAATTCATTCTGCACAGTAATATGTGCTATCCTAGGTGACGCACCAGGGTTAATTTCAGCATTTTACGTCCGATTCCGTTCTAGCTATATGGTGTTTTCAAAGTTTTGACATTAACAAAATGGTTCTAACATCATATTTTGATTGATATAAGTGTTTTATCATGAACTGGAACAATTTTATAATTTAAGATGTTTCTAGAAAAATCCTGATGTATACCCTTTAAAAAGTCTAGTATTACTATTCGCGAATTTGCTCAGATTATTGGAAAGTTAGTAGCAAGTGAACCTAGCGTTTTATATGCCCCACTTTATTACAAGACATTAGAAATACAAAAAGATATAGAGTTAAAGAAGGCTAAGGGAAATTTTAATAGTGACATGATTTTGGCTAAATCAAGTATTGACTGTTTGCAATGTTGAACAGTCATTCAGGTCGATAAAATTAGGGAAGCCTAATAGAAAAATTGAATCTGACAGTAGTCGCACAGGATACGGGGCACGGGACGTGACACATGGGCAAGAAATAAGTGGACTTTGGGATGATGATGAGAAAAAGCATCATATCAATTACATGGATTTAAAAGCAGTATTTCTAGCTATTGAAGGGCTCTGCTCTACAGGGACAGATGAACATGTGCAACTTCTTAGATAACACAACAGCTATTAACTATATTTTGAATAACCTCCTTAGAATTCTTTGGGAATATTGTGCAGATCGAAATATAATGCTAGCTGCTTTCCACATTCCGGGACGGTTAAATATGCATGCAGATGCATTGAGCAGACAGAAATTAAATCCTGACATGGGATGGAAGTTGGATAGGGACATTTTCAATGTCCTGATGGACAGATGCGGACCCTGTGACATTGATATGTTTGCTGCTCATACAAACCCTCAACTGCCTGTCTATGTGTCATACTTACCAGATTCAGATGCATTTGCGATTAATGCATTTTCGTTGAACTGGACAGACTATAAAAAAAGAGTATGTGAGTGGACCTTTGGAAACGGCCGAACACATAATTCGTACATGTTTCCTCCTTTCAGTATAGTGAGAGCAGTACTCCAGAAGCTCGAGACGGACGAAGCAAGGGCATTGTTGATTGCTCCATTGTTCACGACACATGCAACCATGGTTTCCGAGGTTGTTGCAGATGTTAACAGCACATCCTTATATATTACCACAGGGAAACAAACTTTTGATCCAAGCGAAAACCTTAAAACACCATCCATTGGACAAAATGCAACTTTGTGTTTTCAAAAGCTCGGGGAGGAAATGTGCCGTAGAGTCGTTTCAACAGACGCTACCAGTGTTATCTTGTAATCCTGGCGTCCATCTACAAAAAAACTATAGGACGTATATCGCGCAGTGGTTGTCATTTTGTGAACAACATGTTAATAAGTTTTTACCACCTATAGTGTCGGTGGAGCAATTCTTGACCATGCTACATAATAAAGGACTAGGTTATAGTTCCATAAATACGGTTAAGTCGGCCATATCCAGTTTTGTTAATATTTTGAATAATTGGTAATCATGTATCAATAAAGCAATTTATGAAAGAAGTTTTCCAATTAAGACCGGCAATACATAAATATAACTGCACATGGGATGCTGGACAAGTATTAACATATTTAAATTCACTTCCACCTAACAGTGACTGAGTATGAAGTTAGCAATGTTACTTGCACTGACAACAGGTCAAAGGAGCCAAACATTGTTTTATATTGTTTTATATTGATTAAAAAAATCTTCAGGTCACTGATGTGAATGTTAAAATAAGGATAGGAGATCTGCTCAAACAATCCAAGGTCAGTAATCATCTGGGGGAGATATACATTGAAGCATACCCAGTAGAACAGAATTTATATGTGGTTAAGAATTTTCAGGAATATTTGCATAGAACTTCCATGTTAAGGAATAATGTATCTTCTTTGTTCATTAGTTCTCAAAAACCACATGCAGCAGTTAGTATAACAACAATTTCGAAGTGGTTGAAATCAGTACTATTAAATGCCGGTATAAACATGACTATTTTCAGTGCACACAGCACTAGAGGGGCATCAACTATCGCGGCGATTGGGAAAGTACCAATTGACACCGTGTTAAGGAGGTTGGCTGGGAAAGGACGTAATGCTGAGATGTTTTTTAAATTGATATTTAAAGCTTCTTTGGTATCATTTAGATACAAAATTATCAAAAAAATGGTAGGTCACCACACTTTTTTTCCCACTAGACGTCTTTGAAGAAGTCACATATTTCCAATTTCAAAATGTCACTAAAAAGAGGAAAAATAGAGTCATTGAACATTTTCACATTTTATTTTTTATAACATTACATTTATTGAAAAACAACGATTAATTTTCGACTACATATATACATATCTTTCAAAACATACATAATCAGTTGTAATCCTCAATCGTCATTTTACCTTGAAAAGCAAACATATATAGACCGTACCCCACTCATTATTTTTTTAATAAAAAAATAATTCAAGATAAAAAAAAGTATGTTCTAATGATCAACTTTCTTTAAAACTTGTATATGACAAGGTCCTATGACATTTCTTTCAAAACTAGTAAAAAAATATATATCCAGGCTTCTAAGGAATTTTTATTAAAACATCTTTAAATTACACACATTTTGGAGTTATTTTGACATTTTCACTGTAAAATACTGTACCCACAATTTTGACATAGTGATCAAACATAAAAGCTCAGTATCTACTTTTATATATTTATTCTACTATTGAAAAACAAAAATCTTATTTTTTCTATAGCGAAAGGATAATTCTACTCCGAGCTACCTATACCCCCTATTTTGTTGACCATAAAAACGATAACAAATGACGGAAAAAATATGAAAACAATATTTTTGCTTAAAATTGTGTATGTTTCCATCTTAAATCCTACATTATATTCATACCTACTAGAGTGCAAAAAAATGAACAATTTTTTCTGTTGTCAAATAAAACTATGATTTAAAAAATAAAATTCTTAGACTGGAAAATGTCAAAACAGATTGTGTTTTCCGAAAATTTTATAAAAGAAATGCAACTAATGATAGTACACGTTTTGAAATACATTTGTTTACATATACATGGAATCGGTTTGATTTTTGCCTGTAATTTTAGCTTTCGGACTTCATTACTTACCGGACACCTGGGATTCGTTCTGGTAGATTAGGATAACAAAATTGACAAATTAAACGAAACTTACGTTGATGTTTGATGTTAATTTTGTTAGTCTTAATCTACCAAGAATCACAGGCCCACTCAATTACCCACCCAGTGTTTCTAAATGCTCCATATTTCATTGTCCACTCTCACTAAAGTCTGATATTTTCGTATCAGGTTTCTGAAAATGACGCCTGGCAAGAGGCGTTACTAAGATGACGGGCGTCATTTTGGACTTTAACATTTTACACAGGCGTATTTTATAACTGAGTATTTGAGGAAATGGATTTTAAATTGTATTCTGGGAGAAAACTTCGTTTGAAATTTTGTGGAAAAACATATTGGCATAAACACTTAGGCTTAAACAATGTTCATCTTAACTTATTAATACTGTGTTACCTACCCAAATTGTGTGTGGATTGTATGTGTATATCTGGACAATGTAGTAACGCATATTTAATTAGAAGGTTAGTTATAAAAGAAACCTAACACAAAGGAATAATTTTACAACAATGCACTGTCGGAGGTAAGAACAAACTTCACATTGTTCTATACATACAGACCTAAACTGTACTATGGTACTAACAATTCGATACTATTTATAAGCTCATATTATAACCTGACTGAATATAAACATGAAATGTGTATTGTTTTATATGATTTAGTGACCTAATTGATGTGGCTTTATTCATTTATTAATAGATTGTTGGTCATGATGTTTTCTTTCGATAAATGCTCGACAGTAACTCATTTAATTTCTGTCTTCTCTAGATCTTCACTACGTGCACGTCGTGGAGAGGGCACTGCCGATATTCAATACCTGAGAACTTGTCATTCTCAGGTTTGAATTGAATATCGGTTGACTGAATGTGAAGGTGTCTCCTGCGTCCCATCACAGCACACATCATCTGATGTCTCCAGATCCCTGAAGTCGGAAACCGGTACGCGGGCTGATGCTGCAATGGACCTGTACTCAACCATAAACCTCTGGTCATCACATTGCAGCGGAAGCCCACATTCTACCGTGGTTTTTCACAAGCCACAGAAGACTTCAGGGTGACACAGACATCGGGCGGTGTGAGCGGCGCAGGGGTCATACTGTGATGGGTGTGGCCCTAAACAAGACCGTCACCAGAAAGAAGAGCAGAGGATGTACGACACCGTAGCGGATGTAAGACCACCACGCCAGCAGCCGACCACCATGCCAGACCAGTCCAGACCACCTCACCGCCGCAGCGAAGATTACACAGAGCGAAAGCGACAACCACCTACACACACACAACAGAAGCGACAACCACAGCAGCAGCACCAGATCAACCAACACACTCCACTAGAGAAGTCCAGACTCTATTGTGCCCATAGCGACCAGGGTTCTCCAGGCGTTTTAGTTGGCGGAGGGACTTTAAACCTCAGAAGTACACACACACACACATTTAATTTCTGCTTAGTTTACGCCCGTCGTTTTACTAAGCGACGCCCGTCATTTTTGTGTTTTACATCTGCCTAATGACGCCTTAACTCATTTGCATATTACGCCTCAAATTCCTGCTACTTCCGTCTTGTTTCCGTCTAGTTGCCTGATTTTTTCTATTTAATTTAAATGGTTACCAACTATTTGACGCCTGGAATTTTGATAAAATTACGTCTTGTTTCCAGGCGTCGAATTTCGTACATGAAAAGCGTTTTTTTTTGTTGAAAAACACCAATTTTTGAATATTAAACATTATAGTTATGGTCCTGAAGCTCGGACAAGTTCTTGAACAACTTATATCTAATGTTAAGATAAGTAGAGGAGACCTGCTCAAACAATCCAAGGTCAGTAATCATCTGGGGGAGACATACACTTAAACTTAAACTCAAGAGTTACGACCCTTGATTTAACAAAACATTATATATGTTATCTTGTTAACTCTCTTAAGACTTGGACAAGTTTGAAAACCACCAATATTGAATAACACACATCAGATATAAATCATTTCTTTCAAAGAAAGTTGTTTATGATATGCCTTAATTGTCACCACTCGAGCACCTTTGTTTGCATCCGATCTTTACTAGACCAGGTCAGAATCTAATTATTCATAAAAGCTGGTATCAGTTCAAGAATCGTTTATATCTTAAAGTAAACAAGAGTACTGGTCTTTGATTTAATGAAATATGCTATTTCTTATTTTGTCAACCGTCACTTAGTTTTCGATATTAACCGTCACTTGGTTTTCGATATTAACCGTCACTTGGTTTTCGATATTTACACATTTTGTCAGAGTCTTAAATATCAGCGAAAGCTGGAATATATCTGAAATCCATCAATATCGTATATTACACATTAGTCAATGAAACTGTGCAAAAGTTTGCTCTGTCAACACTCTAGTAACTTTACTTTTATACCCGATCTTTACCAAACTTGGTCAAAGTTGTAATATGATTTTAAAGTAGCTATCCGGAATAATCAAACTCTATACCATTCGATTACCAGTAGCATATTAAACTTACAATATATAGCGGAAATATCCATTTTACGTTTCTTTTTCTTTTCAGTATATATATACTCTTGTTAAATTCACCTTCATACTGAAAATATGTGCAGAATAAAAGTACACCACTGTTAGAAAAAGGAAAAATATTATTTATATCCCATGTGCCTTCAATACACAAATGATACACATGAAAGTGTGCACTTTCATTGTAAACTGAAACATGTGGTATGGTAAAACGTTCGGATGAACAGTTGATTATATTTGTTATTTAGTATGGATCATTTTTGTTCGAATATAGACATGCTAATGATCAATTGGTTTTGTTTCACAATGTTTCTATGCAAAATAGTCACTCAGTCCTGTTTAACACATCAACAAATAAAGTTGCCGGGTATACAACTTTTACAGGGAAAGTCCGTCAATGTCACCATACTATAACATTGAGATTATTTCGAAACCACATTGCCTTTTTACAATGGTGCAATTTGAAATTTGGATGATGCGATAACGCGGCTTATTTTATTTAGAAGGATATCTCGTCTGCTCTCGCTGGATAAATGGAACAATTTATTTGACATTAAAAAAAACACAAAAAAACTTTCAATAAAATTGCGTCATAAAGGGCACAATTTCAGCCATATAAGTATTCTTTCTGATATTATGGTCACGTACATAATATTGAATTACTGTCATGTACTTTATGGTTGACATTGCTCATGCCTAAAGTATTCATTTGGTTGAAAATTTCACTGGACCATACCCCATCCATTTTGGAGGTTGTTTTAATATAAAGATGGCTGATCAATAGTCCTTATATATACAGCAGCTAACGGGTGTTACACGTGATGCAAATTAACACAGGGTAGATTCAAAGGCAATGTTGCAAAGAGGTTTGAAAGACTAGCACGGCCGTCTTTGCTTCAGTTCTTGGGAGTAGGAAATCGTTCTTAAACGAAAACAACATGTTTACAGAGTAGTTTGAGTATATGACTGCTGAAAGAAAACTATAATCTAGATACCGCTACGGCAATAGGACAGAGCACAATGAAAGACATGTTTTGAAAGACGGTAGTTTAATATTATTTTAAACAGTAGGTTGTCTAAATGGACACACAGTCTATAATAAAAACTGATGGTGACATTTTCCAAACAAACAAGCCGTTGTAATGAGACCCTGGAATAATTATCAACTATCGGTTGATAATAATCCAGTGTCTCATTACAAGGGCCTGTTGTATGTTCATCCTGTAGCGTTGTGGATTCAACTGGTCGGCTCTTGATGAGCAGTATTCCCCATGCATATGCAGCAGCAGCAGTACAACATTTGCGTGCATACCACCACGTGCACACAAGGACCTCGGAAAGTCTTACTTACTTTTAGAATAAGGATGGTACACCTTGGCCTTTGTTATAAGGCCTGTTATAAGGCCTGTTATAACAGATGACCCATCTGTTCCTTTATTATTTCGGAATGTTATCAAAGGATCGTGCGAAACTTACTTTACACTGTACTTGCAGAAAGGATAGACTTCCCTGTATGGTAACATGGTGTGAATGCAGGGGAGTTAGTTGTAGCATGCATAGCAGATTCAGAATGTTAACATGCGTCAATATTCGGCAGATGAAAACATAGTATTATGTTAAAGATGTTAGTATCATGATTGTCTCTTACAATAGCTTTGAGACGTATATTATTTTCCAGGTTGAGTTTTCTTTAAATCTTCGTTTACTTCTGAATTGCATTTTTCTCAACCCAAAACCGAAATATCACTTCTCTCGGTTTTGTTAATTGGCATATATTTGTTTGCAATAGTTTAATAAAAGAAATACTACACTGACATTTACGTATGCAATTTATGAGTTTAAGTTTAATTATCAAAATCGTTTAAAAATGTCTTCAGTTTATTGATTACAAATACATGTTACTCATGCAATTTATTTTATTAAGCTTTTTTTTTTTTTGTGTTCGCCCACTTTTCCCCATATACACGAACATAATAAGAAAATATTAAACACCTTCAGCTCCCTTTCATTTCAAAAGAAATAATTTTTTAATAAATATTCAAGTTTTTGTAAATGTTATTTGCAGTTTTCAAGTTACTTTGGAACTTTTTGTTTCTATTCCTTAAAACATCTTTATTTACATTTTTGAAAAATACCTTGTTTTGTTATAAATAAATATCCAAAAATCTTTTATTTTATGCTTTATTTTTGTAGATTTTCTCCAAAAATGTCAAGATGTATAAACTTTGTTTATTTCAAACATTTTTCCCATATCTCGTCGGGGGCCACTTTCCGTCACTTATGTAAATATAAACTAATTTTTCAGACAAATCTATGTGTCCTGACAATTTTTACTCTATTTTCTATTAGGTTACCTCTTCCTGGAAATTTGATACCAAAGAATTTTGTTTTATATAAATTATCGAAGTTGCACGTGACCTTTTTATAAATAGACTAAAACTGAGAAATCATTTTGTTTACAAGCCCATTTTCCGTCATGTATTTTATCGAGTGATAGATTCAACTAGGTCATGATACAGTAAACTTTTATGAATTAGAAACTTGTTTGCAAGTCTATTCAACAATTTCATTGTAAAAATGGTATCTTTGCATTGTTCCATCAGTCACATCGATCGTTATAACAATGCGCCTGGT
This sequence comes from Cyrtodaria siliqua, assembly GCA_037043455.1. Lineage (NCBI taxonomy): Eukaryota > Metazoa > Mollusca > Bivalvia > Adapedonta > Hiatellidae > Cyrtodaria > Cyrtodaria siliqua. The sequence goes on along the minus strand of JAWPHD010001517.1, from coordinate 245,851 downwards.
AACGTCAATGTAAACGACAATTTACAGTAACTCTGAGTAAATCAAACAGATAACAGGTTGTACGAGTTGCTTCTCTTTGGTTAAACTATATAATCACGGTGTATTTTAACTGCGTCCACTAAAGAGTGATAAAAATATGACGTCATTACAGTGTTATTTTTTTAATGGTTTATTATGGGGCAGTATGCGCGCGCATCCCCAACGCCATAAAGAAGTAAACACATTTTTCGGAGAAATCCCTTTCGTTTTTGTACCGCTTATTTACTTTTTGGTTGTTTTTCCTGTTTCCAATCTTCAGATATAAATGTCTGACAATATCGCGTAAGTAATTTGCAGTGTAAAAACGTTTTTTAAATGAGAATGACGGAAACTGGCCTCTAACGAGTATACATTAATATAATAGTATGTTTAAAGAACATTCCACTCCATTATATTGCAATAAAATTGTATTTTAAATAATCCAGTTTTCGACGGTTTTGGTTTAAATTTCGATATTCTGGGCCAAAGGAAATGGCATCTTCAAATATCTGATACTTTAGGACTGTCTCTTCTGTAGCTCATGACACCATTACATTTAAAGAAATACTATAACGACTTATTTTTTGATATTTTAATCATAATTTAAAATTTCATAACTATTCCAAAAATGAGCGACTTTAATTCATTTTGTGTTGATTTCCCCCCAAAATGTCAAGGTTTATATATTTTATTCATTCCAAATATTTGTTTTCATGAACTTGTATATAACAGATAACTTTAAGGACTTTCAATCTCCTTATATTGTAATGAGAATTATATTTTTAAAAGTAAAAAGAAATATAAAAAGATCGGACAGTGAAAGTAGCATTCAAGGAGGACATTCAACCACAAAACACAGAAACAAACACGCAGACAGACAAACAAGAAGGCAAAAACAATAATAAATGCAAACGACATCACAAACACAAAAGGGTTGACAATAGGGCCTCCGCCTTGGAACGGTCAGTGGCAAAGTAGGCGACTGGGGGTTTAAACCAGTTCTAGGGTGCACCAAACCTCACACTTACCCTACTGTCATCCCATTAAAACAGGACAGTGTAAATAAAGAAATCCCTGCCATGATCTAATCTCTAACCAACAAGGCAGCATCAATAGGCAATATAAGTAAAACACAAATATGCTCGTGTAAATATAATACAAAAAGCAATAGCCTAGAAAGCCTCAATGAAGGTACTCAATGACTTGGCAGAAGCCAGAGCAACAAGAGAATAAACCATTAAGGGCATGACAAGAAAGATCATAGACAAATATCAAACCGTCCCAATGGGCTTTAGGTAGGCGTCATCATAGGGTCCACAGCCTGTCCGGTCATCGTACAATTAAAGAAGAAAGCATAGTGGCGAACTGCAAAAGGGACCACCACCAAGCATGCAGTACGTTGCAAAATGATAGGGTCATAACCTCTTTTGATAAACTTTTTAACAAGTTTAACAAAGATAGTATGAAAGTGATCATGACCAAGAATCTTACGAAGTTTATAAATCACACCACCATAGAAGTCAGGTTGTGATAGTCCTTGTCGCAGAAGAGTCCTTAAATTATTTTTATATTTGGAAAGAAGATCAGGGTTACGATAATAAAATTTTGCAAAGGTTTTACGAAGTTTATGGTAACGGTAACCCTGATTGAGTAACTTTTTAGTTATACAAAGATTACGAATATTAAAGTCCTCAACTCGAGTACAAGCTCTAGAAAAACGAATAAGTTGAGACACATACACCCCATAAGAAGTTGCTCGGGGAACATCCCCATCCAAGTGGGGATAACTAACAATGTCAAAATTAAAATCATCTCTCTTGTCATAGATTTTGCTAATTATTTTACCATTTTCAATCGAGAGATCTAAATCAAGAAAAGAAGCGTTATTATCAGATATATTAGCTTTGTTAAGCTGAAGTTCTTTAGGATAAATATAATTAACCATAGTTGGAAAGAAAGCGTTGTCAATGTTCAATATGTCATCCAGATACCGAGAGGTGTCATTAAAGGCTTCAAGAACATCTGCCTGGGTATCTGGTGAAAGACTCAACATTAAATCCCTTTCATAGCAAAATAAAAACAAATCTGCGACAAGTGGTGCACAGTTCGTACCCATAGGGATACCCGTTTTTAGTGATTTTTGTTTAAATTTAAATTTGGCCCAAAATATCCCAGTTTTCCAAATCTCTGATCCTACAGAATTTTACCTATATCTCAGGACATCTTTAGATGAAAGAAAACACTTTAAAAACTTCTATTTTGTTTAAATGTAAATGTCAATATTTTTTTAAATAATTATTCCAAAAATCAACGATTTGTATGCTTTTTTTGCTGATTTCCCCCCAAAATGGCAAGCTGTATACATAGTGTTCATTTCAAACATTCTTTTTATTTATATGAATATAACAACTTTCAGAAGCTTTAGCATCCTAATATTGCAATGATAATAATATTTAAAGAAATATTCCAGTTTTTATCGATTTTTGTTCAAATTTGCATGTTTTTGCCCAAAAATAATGTGTTAAGCTACCGTTTCAGTAAAAACTATCCTGGCTATTTCTTTTTTCCTAAGATATATCTAAAAGGTGGTCGCATTTAAAATTTGTCAGCTGAGTTGGTACCGAAAAGTTGAGTAGCCCATGGTCTATTTCTTGTATTATTACATCACATCCTGGTATTATGATGCAACTCAGTGAGTTCTCAGAACTCATGGAGTCTTTGAATTGCCGTGAGAATAATATTAAGACTGTTTGTATATCTCTCATTGAGTAATGAGTTTCTTGAAACCAAGAATCACAAAGTTCTAAATATAAAATAATTCTAAAATGATTTAATTTACTGTTGTAATTGTTAGTGTGTTTTAACTGCGTGTTGTTGGATGGCTGAGTTCCGTGAATGATTATCTTGTTTTTAGCTCTACTGGCCAAGGGCCAACATAGCTTATGGGATGGCGAGTTGTCCGTCGTTCGTCCGTCGTCCGCCCGTCGTTAACTTTTGTCTCGTTAAGACGATAGAGCCTTCATTTTTCATCCGATCTTTATTAAACTTTAACATTTTGTTAATATCAATGAATGCTCGGACAAGTTCGAAAACCAGCCAGATCAAACCAGTTACAGCGGAGTTATGGCCCTTTGTTTAGTTAAAAATGCTATATTTTGCCTCGTTAAGACGATAGGGCCTTTATTTTTCATCTGATCTTTACCAAACTGTACCAGATTGTTAATATCAATAAAAGCTTGGACAAGTTCGAAAACCAGCCAGATCGAACCAGTAACAGCGGAGTTATGGCCCTTGGTTTAGTTAAAAATGCTATATTTTGCCTCGTTAAGACGATAGGGTCTTCATTTTTTATCCGATCTTTACCAAACATTACCAGATTGTTAATATCAATGAACGCTTGGACAAGTTCGAAAACCAGCCAGATCGGACCAGCAACAACGGAGTTATGGCCCTTGATTTAGTTAAAAATGCTATATTTTGCCTCGTTAAGGCGATAGGGCCTTCTTTTTTCGTCCGATCTTTACCAAACTGTACCAGAATGTTAATATAAATGAAAGCTCAGACAGGTTTGAAAACCAGCCAGTTCGAACCAGTAACAGCGGAGTTATGGCCCTTGATTTAGTTAAAAATGCTATATTTTGCCCCAATACGATAGGGTCTTCATTTTTCATCCGATCTTTACCAAACATTACCAGATTGTTACTATCAATGAAAGCTGCGACAAGTTTCGAAACCAGCCAGATTGGACCATTTACATCGGAGTTATGGCCCTTGATTTTCTGAAATATGCTAAATTTTGGCCTCATTAAGAAGAAAGGGCCTTCATTTGGCCAGATTTCATTGACATTTTTCAGGGATGATCAGTACCAAACCTAGTTGTACATATCGTCACCGTGTTCCGGTTGAATGATTGTGGCGGAGTTATGTCCCTTTAAAGGTTTTAATACACAAACTTTGTTCTGACTAGTTCTCCTGAACCCTGGCCGGATTTAAACGAAACATTTTAGGGATGATCAGCTTTTTGGCAGAGTTATGATCCTTTAAAGGTTTTAATACACAAACTTTGTCTGGACTATTCTCCTGAACATCTCCCCACATTTCAACGAAACTTTACAGGGATGATCAGCACCAAGCTTAGTTGTGCATATCATCGTCGCATCGTCCGGGCTAGTTCTCCTGAACCCCTGGCTGGATTTTAACGAAACTTGACAAGGATGATCAGTATCAAGCCCAGTTGTGCATATCATAGCCATATTCGGGTTGAATGATTTTTGGCAGAGTTATGACCCCTTAAAGGTTTTAATACACTAACTTTGTACAGAATAGTTCTCCTGAACCTCTGGCTAGATTTCAACGAAACCTGTCAGGGACAATCAGTACCAAGCCTAGTTGCGTATATCATCACCATGTTCTGGTTGAACGATATTTGAAAGAGTTATGGTCCCTTGTGCATAAACTTTATCTTTAGCAAGTAGAGCGTCCACAGGCCCTCTTGGGCATCTTGTTTCTATAACGTACAACATGTCCAATACTTGCTATGTAGAACACTTCAGGCTCTTGTTTACTTTATTGATGATTACGTCCCAAATATATAATTTCCGTTTATGCTATTTGGCCTCTTTGTTGTAATGGTTCTTTTCTGGTGGTTTTCTTTTTATTTCGAGTTGTCCATGCGTTTCACTGCTATATAAAAGTAGTGGGAATACTAAAAGAACTCAGTGGTTTCAAAACATGCATTTTAAACACGTATATGACTATATATGCATAAACAAGTGAAGAATAAGAGTGGATATAAACGTCGAACAGGAAATGCAAGGACCACAGTCAAACACGCACAGCAACAAACAATAACTACAACGATGAATAAAAGGCAAGATATGACATCACAGACATAAAAGGGTTGACAATCGGGCTACCGCGTTGGAACGGCCAGTGGCAAAAAAGGCCGTTGGGGGTTTAAACCAGGTTCTAGGGTGCACCAAACCTCAATCTTACCCTATTGTCATCCCAATAAAAAAGGGACAGTGCAAATAAAAATATCCCAGCCAGGTTATATTCTAACAAACAAGGCAGCATTAATAGGCAATGTAAGTAAACACATAAATTAGCATAGCGTCTCCGTGGCCGAATGGTTAACGAGGTTGCGTTGTAAACCTTCGCCTCTCACCGCTGCGGGTTCGAATCCCACTGGGAGCTCGACTTGTAAGTGAGGAATTGTCGATTCTTACGGATGGCGGGAGGTGTACAATACTGGTTATAGCCAGGAAAAGTGGGTGGTCATCCACCACAAAAAATCGACCGTCATGTTACATGTGTTGAAAATGACTTAAAACACCATACAAACAAAACAAACAAACAAACATGTATATATAATACAAAAAAGCAAGTACTCAATGACTTGGCAGAAGCCAGAGCAACAAGAGAACAAACAGTTAAGGTTACGACAAGACACGATTTAAGACAACCATCAAATGCTACCGTCCTATGAGGATTTAGGTAGACGTCATCATACGGTCCACAATCTGTCCGGTCATCGCACAATCAAAGAGGAAAACGTGATGGCGAACTGTAAATGGGTCAACCACTAAACATGCGGTGCGTTGCACAATAATAAGGTCATTACCTCTTTCGATATACTGTCGAACATGTTTTATAAAGATTGTATGAAAGTGATTATGACCAAGGTTCTTACGAAGTTTGTAAATCACACCACCATATAACGCAGGTTGTGAAAGTCCTTGTCGCAGAATAGTTCTTAAATAACCTTTATTTTTAAAAGTAAATCAGGTTTACGATAATACAAAATTGCAAAGGTTTTTGAAGTTTATGGTAACGGTAGTCCGGCTGGAGTACTTTTTAGTTATACAAATATTACGAATATAAAGTTCTCAGCACGAATATAAGCTAAAGAAACAAGAGGCCCAAGAGGGCTCTACTGGCTCAAAATAAAGTTAATGTATAAGGGGCCATATGTCTTTCAAAAATCTTCAACCAGAACATGGCAATGACAGGTGCAACTAGGCTTAGTTCTGATCATTCTCGCCAAGATTCGCTGAAATCTGGCAAAGAGTTCAGAAGAGACTAATCTGGACAAAGTTTGTGTATTAAAATATTTAAAGGGTCACAACTCTGCCAAAATTCATTCAACCGAAATATGGCGATGATATGCACAACTAGGCTTGATACTGATCATCCTCGTCAAGTTTCGTCTATATCCAGTCAGAGGTTCAGGAGAACTAGCCTGGAAAATAATTGTGGTATCAAAATCCTTTAAAGGGCCATAACTCTGCCAAATATCTGTAAACCGGAATGTGACGATGACATGCACAACTAGGCTTGGTGCTGATCATCCCTGCAAAGTTTCATTGAAATCTGGCGAGGGGTTCAGGAGAAGTAGATCAGACAAAGTTTGTGTATTAAAACCTTTAAAGGGCCATAATTCTGCCAAAAAATCATTCAACCGGAATAAGGCAATGATTTGCATAACTAGACATGGAATTGATCATCCCTAAAAAGCTTCGTTTAAATCCGGCCAGGGGTTCAGGAGAACTAGTCAGAACAAAGTTTGTGTATTAAAACCTTTAAAGGGCTATAACTCCGCCAAAATCATTCAACTGGAACACGGTGACTATGTACAACTAAGCTTGGTACTGGTCATCCTTGCAAAGTTTCAATGAAATCCGGCCAAATGACGGCCATTTCGTCTTAATGAGGCCAAGCTATAGCATATTTCAGAAAATCAAGGGACATGACTCTCAGGTAAAGTTTTGTAAAGATCTGATGAAAGATGAAGGCCCTATCGAATGAACGAGGCAAAATATAGCATTTTAACTAAATCAAGGACCATAACTCCGCTGTTACTGGTCCGATCTTGCTGGTCTTCCAAATTGTTCGAGCTTTCATTTATATAAACAATCTGGAAAAGTTTGGTAAAGATCAAATGAAAGATAAAGGCCCTATCGTCTTAACGAGGCAAAATATAGCAATTTTAACTAAATCAAGGGCCATAACTCCGCCATTAATGGTCAGATCTAGCTGGTTTTCGAACTTTTCCGAGCTTTCATTTATATAAACAATCTGGTAAAGTTTGATAAATATTGGATGAAAGCACTATCGTCTTAATGAGGCAAAATGTAGCATTTTTAACTAAATCAAGGGCATTAACTCCGCTGTTAATGGTCCGATCTAGCTGGTTTTTGAACTTTTCCGAGCTTTCGTTGATATTAACAATCTGTCTAAGTTTGGTAAAAATCAAATAATAAATGAAGGTGCTAGAGTGTTCACAAGGCTTTATATGGCATTTTCCAGCAAAACAAGGGCCATAACTCCGGTGAAATTATTTCGATCTTGCCGGTTTTCGAACTTGATCGAGCTTTCATTGATATAAAGACACTGGCAAAGTTAAGTAAAGGTTCGATTAATATTGAAGGCCCTAGAGTGTTCAAAAGGCAGAAAATAGCATTTTTCAGAAAAAACAAGGGCCATAACTCCGGTGTTACTGATCCGAATTAGCTGGTTTTCGAACTTTTTGAGCTTTTATTGATATTAACAATCTATGTAAGTTTGGTAAAGATCAAATCATAAATGAATGTGCTAGAGTGTTCACAATGCAGAAAATGGCATTTTTCATAAAAAAACTAGGGCCATAATTCTGGTGTTACTGACCCAATTTAGCTGATTTTCGAACTTTTCCAAGCTATCATTGGTATTAACAATCTTTGCAAGTTTGGTAAGGATCAAATAATAAATGAATGTGTTAGAGCGTTCACAAGGCAGAAAATAGCAATTTTTGGAAAAAACAAGGGCCATAACTCCGGCGTTACTGATCCGATTTGGCTGGTTTTCGAATTTGTCCGAGCTTTCATTGATATTAACAATCTTTGCAAGTTTGGTAAAGATCAAATACTAAATGAAGGTGCTAGAATGTTCACAAGGCTTAATATGGCATTTTCAGCAAAACAAGGGCCATAACTCCGGTGAAATTTATTCGATCCGGCTGGTTTTAGAACTTGTCCGAGCTTTTATTAATATAAAAACACTGGCAGAGTTTCGTAAAGATTCGATTAATAATGAAGGCCCTAGAGAGTTCACAAGGCAAAAGTTAACAGACGGACGACGGACGACGGACGGACGGACGACGGACGACGGACAACTTGCCATCCCATAAGCTCTGCTGGCCTTCGGCCAGTAGAGTTAAAAACGAATACTAGTATGCTGAGAAACAAACATCACGAACAGAAACGGTTTGACAATAGGGGTACCACCTTTGAACGGTGTGTGGCAAAACGACCACTGTGAGTTTAACCCGGGTCCAGGGGTGCAACAAACCCCTTACAAACTCACGGGCGTTTAATGTTTGTCTTAAATATTGTCTTGCCTTGCCCATAATGATTTGTTCTCTTGTCGCTCTGGCTTCTGAAATGCCATTACGTACTGGCATTGTGGCTTTCTAGGCTTTTAATTTTTATATCCATATACACACTATCCCGTTTTCTTAGCTCTACTTAAAGGATGGTGTGTTGTCCGACTGTCCGTCGTCTGTTAACTTTTACCTCGTTAAGGCGACAGGGCCTTCATTTTTCATCCGATCTTTACCAAACTTTAACAGACTCTTAATCAATGAAAGCTCGGATAAAACCAGCCAGATCGGACCAGTAACAGCGGAGTTATGGCCCTTGATTTAGTTAAAAATGCAATATTTTGCCTCGTTAAGACGATAGAGCCTTCATTTTTCATCCGATCATTACCAAACTTTACCAGATTGTTAATATCAATGAAATCTTGAACAATTCGGAAAAATGCTGTGTTGTTAAGACGATAGGGCTTTCATTTTCCATCCGATCGTTACCAGTCTTTACCATATTATTAATATCAATGAAAGCTCGGACAAGGTCGAAAACCAGTCTGATCGGATCAGTAACAGCGGAGTGATGGCCCTTGATTTATTTTGATATTTTGCATCGTTAAGACATTAGGGCCTTCCTTTTTCATCCGATCTTTACCAAACATTACCAGATTGTTACTATCAATGAAAGCTCCGTCAAATTTGAAAACCAACCAGATTGGACCATTTACACCGGAGTTATGGCCCCTGACTAGTTCTCCTGAACACCTGGCCAGATTTAAACGAAACATTTTAGGGATGATCAGCACCAAGCCTAGTTGTGCATATCGTCGTCGCGTTCTGGTTTACACATTTATGGGGGCGTTATGGCCATGTAAAGGTTCTTGATACACAAACATTTTCCGGGCTAGTTCACCAGAACCCCTGGCTGGATTTCAACGAACTTGACAAGGATAATCAGTATCAAGCCTAGTTGTGCATATCATCGCCATATTCCGGTTGAATGATTTTTGGCAGAGTTATGGCCTTTTAAATGTCTTAATAGACACGATTTGTCCGGATTAGTCTCTTTCGAACTACTTGCCGGATTTCAACGAATCTTGGTGGGGGTGATCAGTACCAAGCCTAGTTGCACCTGTCATTGCCGTGTTGTGGTTAAATGATTTTTGGCCGAATTATGTATGACTCCTTAAATGTTTTAATACACTAACTTTGTACAGACTAGTTCTCCTGAACCTCTGGTGGATTTCAACGAAACTTGTCAGGGATGATCAGTACCAAGCCTAGTTGCGTATGTCATCGCCATGTTTCGGTCGAATGATATTTGAAAGAGTTATGGCCCCTTATACATAAACTTTATCTTTAGCAAGTAGAGCAGACCACAGGCCCTCTTGGGCCTCTTGTTGGGATGACACTAGGATAATAGTGAGGCTTGGTGCACCATAGAACCTGGTTTAAACCCCCAGTGGCATGTTTGTCACTGACCTTTTCAAGGCAGCAGCCCTATTGTCAACCCGTTTGTGTTTGTGAGGTCACATGCCTTGCTTCGTATTAACACTGTACTTGTTGTTTGTTTTAATGCGTCTTTTTGGTTGACAGTTTTCTGTGAAAGCTTCATTTCCTGTTCGAGTGTATACCAACTTGAATACTTCTGTAGGGTTTATAGAGGAATAAAAACACTATGAACAACTTCCAAGACACCAAACAATTTATAATTTTATTCATGATTTACATATATAAATTATGTAAGTCGATATGGTTTGTGGATTTCAACAAAAATACAGAAAAATTAAAACAAAAAAGTATTTGGAATAGTTCTGAGATCATTGACAGATTGACAGCATCAAGTAAAGATATAAACATTAAAGGGACACACGGCTATCTTGATTTTTTAAAACTCACGGCGTCCCGCTAGTTTTTCTGGATAACTTACATTTGTTCAATCATTAATATTAATTTAAAGAATAGTAATAAGCAAATTGTATTTGCATAGTATTCAATTTTGGTATTATTGCACCAATAATATATTAAAACTTATAGTAGAATAAGACAAAAAAGTGAATACTTAAAATTTTATTTATTTAAATGTAACCAGGTTAAAAGTAAACATGATCCTGGATATATAAATCTAGACACCCATTTCAAACACTTCAATATTGCCGTGTGTCCCTTTAAACTATGACAAAACATGTGTGTTGATGGTTCCATGTGTACTAAATTGGCCGGCTTTATTGCTAATTCTGCTGTTGACAATACTTCAGTTACACCATATAGCCTTTCTTGAATAATGCTGGTTAGGGCTTCTGGGTTAATCGTTTGGAAGAGAATCTATTTTCTATTATTTTTAAGCAGTGAAAATGAGTTTAGAGGTCGTTTTGATATTTGCACTGGCAATTTTTCAGTACATATATCATACATTGTCAAGTAAAGTATATTGTTCCAATGTCATAATTAGCCAGGCTGTATGTTGTCATCGGCAACTGAGGATAACAGACATACGAAGTAAACGTTTTCTTTTAAAGAATTATTATCCACGTGTTTTATTAATAAAACAATTTATTAAACAAAAGCGCAAAAGCATATTTTGCAAAAACGCATTATTTCTTACAAGTCAAACAGGTCATGCCTCAAAAAGAAAAGAAAGAAAATAAAACAAGCATATACTCGGAGTTATCATTTACATACATACATACATACACACATACACACATACATACATATATACATACATACACACACACACACACACACACATACACACATACATACATACATACATATACAAACTTTTCAAGTTAAACCAGCTTTAAAAGTTAAACCCTGTCATCCCTATTAAGATATCGTCCAATTCTATTGGATTCAAAGCTTCACTATGAAGTTTGGTTCTGTCTGTAATAATATACTCCGATATTCGTTATGCCACTCACCAAATAACGCGTGATCACCAAATAACCATGATCAACAAATAACGCGTGATCCAAGCTGTTTTCGTTTCATTTTCAAATGTTATATTGAGTGAACATCATCGTACATATTAGATTTCCATTATTTTTGTTATTTTTTAAACCTTGTTCGTGGGTCCAGTTTCTGCAGAAATATACAACATTGTTTCATTAATACTCTTTAAACACTCCTAAAACCTTAAGGTTTTGTAATATGTACTCAAATGAATACCACAACCTTTAATCCTGACATCAACTGTTTGTAATTTCCACAGAATCATTTCCAATTTTCATATTTGACTCGGAGTGATACGCAACCTTTATTTGACACGTCAGTAGTGAATATAGTTAACACATTGTCGCATTCGTATACATCCGGCCAATTCCGTCGACATTTTGGAATCGCATAGTGGAGTGGATGCGAATGCCAATGTAAAAACCTCCTCTTCCTACGTCTTTTATTTCAGTCTATAATCTGATGGTTGAGTCTGGTTTCCACGAATACCGTCTACATTATGAGCCGCACAATTATAAATAAACACATTCCATTTTCCCGCCTACCATAGGCTAACTAGTGACTTTAAAGAGTTCTAATACAGCAGTCCATAAACACCTGTTTTAATTGTTTGCAGTCTGTTTTGTTAACATGTTTTGCCTACGAACGTATGAAATTTAATCATTATTCTTTTCATAATATTTTGTCGACTGATTATCTATAATGTACATGGACAATCTGGCGCTTTTGGTTTTCTTTCTTTTAATAGTTTGTCTATTTGGACAGTTGAATTCCATTTTGATTTGTTTGCGGTATTTGTTAAAATGGTCCCCAAATACCCGTTGAAAGTCCTCACTTGCCAAACAACGACAAACAGCCATCAGTAAAAATCGTCAATGATGACATCTGTATATGGAGTTGTTTGGATACAATCATGGATTGCCTTGAGGATCTTCATGAGTCGTCTGTCCAACGCATGTATATGTGCTTCCGTTAATATTGGGTTAGCTTTATCCTTTTTGAGTGACTCTCTGATTAGGATACTAAGTTTTTCTGGTCCCAAGTAGAGCTTGACGAGTTTTGTAAATGTTGAATAACGAACCATACAACACTGAAAGACAGGGGCGAGAATAGACATCTCATCGTGGCTCGAACGGCCGAATCTGCAACACAAATTACGTATACATGTAGTTACAAAACACAAAGTTATTTACAAACCGCAAACTAATATCGGTAAGATTCTGTTATCGAATGCAAGATCAGTCTAGGCGAATGCATCAACATATATTTGATTCAATTGGTCAACATATGAAAATATTTATGAATTTCGTCACGAAGTCCTCAGTATTGAAGATGAAGAGACATTTACCACCTGAAAGACGAACATTTAATTTGCAGAATGGGCCGCGAACACTGCCCTTTCATACCAGTTCGCTCTTGTGACATTGGATTTTTTATTTAATTTTTTAATCCATTCCACATATTTTCATTTTTATTTTCTCTTGTAACAATTTTTTTATGTTTCTTGTTTTACAGATTATTTGTTTTGATCAGCAGTTATTGCAAGCCTCATACACTCACACCCAACACCTAATATGAATCAGTAATAACTGTCGGTGGCATTGTCTTTGATTAATGCATTGCATTGAATCGTTTAATTCAGGATAAACTAAGGGGCGGTGCTTTACCATACTCTAACTTCCGATAAATTGAATTTAAAGTACTAACATAGTACAAAACACTACAAAACATCTGTCTCAGCTCATCGAGGTGTTTCAATAAACAAACTCGCTGAGACCAGACTATATCTATATCTATTACGTAATGTCAGTTGGTAACTAATATTCGAGCTGTATAGCATGGCCATATTCCTCTTCACCATTCCTACAATTGTATTATCGTGTAACAATAAGTTTAATATTAAACTTCTATAGAATTTACACAGTTGTAAATCAGTTAACTGAAAATACACCTGTAGAAAATAACACCTATCAGAATGACGTGTGTACTCTAACTGCCAGTTATCGGAAGTTACAGTATAGTAGACAGATGAAATGGACATGGTACAAAACAAATATAGTATGGTCTTATCGAGTTTGTTGATTTAAAAATCGAGATAGGCGTATACTCTCTCTGTCTATAACATATAGCTTAGTCATTCTATATTCAGTTAATATCATGTCACTTTTAGGCTATTTACTTTTGTTTATTTTTTAATTATAAGCGTATACTGATGGATTTATAACATCTTCCAATCCCTTCAGAATATTGACAAGTCTGACATAATCGTTTAAAGGAAGTACATCAGGATTTTTCTAGAAATATTTTAAATTATAAAAATGTTCCAATTCATGATAAAACACTTATATCCATCAAAATATGATGTTCGAACCATTTTGTTAAGGTTTAAACTTCGAATACACCATATAGCTAGGACGGAATCTGGCATACAATGCTGAAATCAACCCTGGTGCGTAACCTAGGATAGCACGTATTACTGTACAGAATGAATTTCCTTGTAACTAAGGGGTCATTTTTAGGATCATTCATTATGTTTAGGCGCTTTAAAATAGAAGATATCATTATTTGTCAATTTTAGGTCGGACCCCTAGACCCCTTTGAAAAGCCTGATGTACTCCCTTTAAGCTCAAATAATATCGAGTTGTTAACTTACGATCGACCATTGTCCAGATGTAGAAGGAATGTTTCGTTTCCAAAGTCAGAAAACGTCTCATAATGGTGACGATCCATATTGCCTGTAATGTTAATAATTCATTCAATAAAATTCATACCATGTAAAACAGTTAATTGCATCTTCATCAGAGACATAATTATATTTGATGACAATAAGGTAAGAGTGAGAATGGATGTGTACCCTAGAACCTGGTTTAAACCACCAGCGACTGACCGTTCCAAGGCAGTAGCTCTATTGTCAATCCTTTTATGTTTGTAATGTCATATCATGCATTTTATTCATCTTTGTACTGATTGTTTGTTTCTGTGCGCGTTTTGGTTGACTGTAGTCCTTGAATGCTACATTTCCTGTTCGACTGTTATGTCTACACACTTTTACATGTATAAGCAGGAGATCCTGTTCGACCATCCCCTGTTTGACCTGATTTCTAATAATTATACTATTTATTTCAAAATATTCACTGAATTTTAAATACAGTGTTGTACTTAGGTACAACACTGAATTTAAAATCGCTTCTTCTCCAAAACGACCTTTTAACGCTAGAGATTATAACCTGGCGGGGATATCTTTATTTACACTGTCCCGTTTATGGGGATGACAATAGGGTAATATTGTGGTTTGGTGCACCCTAGAACCTGGTTTAAACCCCCAGCGGCCTATTTTGCCACTGACCGTTCCAAGACGGTAGCCCTATTGTCAACCCTTGTTGTGTGTGTGTGTTGTTTTATCTTGCCATTTATTCATCTTTATATATAGTTTTTTTTTTGTTTCTTTGTGTGTTTGTGGTTGATTGTCGGCATTAAATGCTACTTTTCCTGATCGTTTGTTCAGTGCTGTGTGGTGGCCGTAAAAAGTCGCCCGACTAAATCAGTAGTGTTATTATTTACTGTCCTTTGGGATCATAAAAGACCATTCTGTGTTTCTTTAAAGTAGAATATCGCTTAAGCCGGTGGTAGGAGGCGTTAGAGGTTTTGCATCTTATAATTGCCTCTCATGAAAAGACTCAATAAAACCGAGTCTGCTACTTTTCTCTCTTGTTTGTGTTTGTTGCTTCCAAGGGATCACCTTTTCAGTATTTAGTGACATTCACAATAGCGTTTGTTCAGTGCTGTGTGGTGGCCGTAAAAAGTCGCCCGACTAAATCAGTAGTGTTATTATTTACTGTCTTTTGGGATCATCAAGCCCAATATGTGTTGCTTTAAAGCAGAATATCACTTAAACCGGTGCTAAGAGGCGTGAGCGGTTTTGCATCTTATAATTGCCTCTCATGAACAAACTCAATAAAACCGAGTCTGCTACTTTTCTCTCTTGTTTGTGTTTGTTGCTTCCAAGGGATCACCTTTTCAGTATTGATATCTTCTTTGTTCAGTATTGATATCTTCTTATACTTTCGAACCTGGTACCTCCATTGTCAACCTTTGTGTGTTTGTGTTGTTGCATGTTTTGCTTTTTATATTTGTGTGTGTTGCCAGTTTTGGATAACTGTGTTCTGTGAATGCTACAGTTCGTGTTTGACGTTTATACGTTCTTTACATATGGCTAAAGCGTTTGCGCACTGCTTCTAAATAAATGTATTTAATATGGATGAGGAAACATACACACCTGTTAGAAAGTCAAATATATGCATGTCGATGATGTCCAGAAGCCGTCTTCCGCTGCTGAACGGATTGGTTTCTTGCACCCTACCGCACAAATCGTCGTACACTTCCCAGTATGCCTTGCGGTGTTTACTGTAGGAACGCTTCCATGGGTTCCGCCATGTTTTACGTGGAGCAATGCGCTCGGGAGGGAGGAATGTTGCAAATGAACCTTCCAACATGTCGGGATGACCACAGACCGCGTGACCGGTATCACAGTAATATGAACACGTTCCGTGGAAACAGACATTGTTGGCTAAAATACATGACGATGATTTATGACGATGGTTTCATTTGCATATTTTACAATCATTGAATAAAATGTTTAATTTCTTATTCAGTGTTTATATTATTTCAGGATGAAATGAGATTATACAAAATAGCCATTAAAATACTGATCAACACATAATTTAGATCTGAATATATTAGTTTTTATATGTCATATTACCGAATACATTCTGTAGATACTTTCATATATAAATAAGAGTTACCAATAAACTTTCGTATATAAATAACAGTAACCAATAAATAGTACTGCCTGTACAAAAATCGACTAGTTAGTTACGGAGCTTTATCGGAGAAAATTAATGTTCTTGAATTTAACTTGCGTCTTATGACGTCACATAACACACTTTTGTTTTAAAACAAACTGCATTGACATTAATTATTGTTTTCATTTTGTGCTGTTTAAATAAATTGAGATCAAAATGGCTAAAATGTGTAGAACTCTTAAAGAGATGACGAATGCGTCCCATCTATTCAACAAAAGTATAGGATTTGGTGCCTAAAACCGGCCCAACATCAAATTAAATAAAGATCTTGTTGCAAATATTTTAACATAATAATAATAATAATAATAATAATAATAAAATAATAATAATAATAATAATAATATCTTTATTTCAAGAGGATTACATAGTTGGCTACTAGCCAGTCTAACATTTGGTCCTCAAACAAAACAAAATATATTTACAGTATATACAAACGTGATTAAAAAAGTTTAAATATGTCTAGAAACTTCATGATTTTTCTAAAAAATTTAGTATTTGAGATAAATTGATTAACGTTTATTTAACCGATTAATATGATAAATACCGGTTTGATAAAAGCATTAAAACAAACAACTGCTTTAAAATGATGGTAACATATTAAAATTAATCAGCATATTGAGTTTAAGAATATACACTATTTAGAAGAATGTTAATGATTTTAAGATAGTGATGTCATAAGATACAAATTTATAAAAGGAACATAGGTGATATGCGTGAAATTATTGCACATATATACTTCAGCTATTGCATTGTAAATGATAATTGTCTACACTAAAAAACATACTATGGTTGAAAACAACATTCACGATCGATACTAGTTCTTAACAAACAGACGAAATATGAAGAAAACGTGACACGTGCGTATAGAATTGAGAAAATGATGATTCTTTTAAAGAAAAGAAGGAATGATTTTCGTCCTCCCTTATAGCCAGGCATGTGATGTAGTCCATCTATTAAATTGGTACTTCAATAATTGGTACATTTTATTTATTTGTATGCCATTATTTAGCCGAGACTTCAGTCACGATCAATCTAGATAGTTCACACAATGTTATACCTATCATAAACAGATTCAAAATCCCTTACCCGGTGAAATGAAGAATGTCTTCTTAATTTTCGTTTCTGCAAGACGTTTTATATCGTGTGTAAGATTAACCTCCCTTCCTATAGTTGGTGGTACTCGATAAAATCCCAATATTCTGCAACCAACAACATAACACATTTATTAAATAAAACTAGATACTGAAAATAAGATGAAAATAAAACAATAAATTCAATTATAAATGAGAACGAACGTTAGATTCTATTTATCACATAACTTATAGGGGGCACTCCTCAGTTTCGCATGAATGTACATCAGAAAGAAATCAACTAAGCATCTTTTAGGTCCATGGATGGTATTTATAATAATTATGAAGCACATGTTTGATGTTTTTTTTCAGTTTTGAGTACTTCTAAGTTTATTTTGGTGTATTGGAATATGGATTCTTTGGGTTTTTTGGAGGCTATAAATAGAAAAATGTGAACCAAGCAAAAACTTCCAAAAAGTAGGAAAATGGTTGATTTTGACTCACGGGTTGGTCAGCATGGAATAACTTTTTAAAATGCCGGAGTAGGTATGTAAAATTTAGCATTTCCTGATATGCAAGAACATTATGAGTGAAGACATTACCCTGATATGCGTAGGTTTTTTTTTATTTTTTATTTATTGACATTTGAAATATTGCTAAAATTGCTTTTTTAGCATGTTTTGAGGGGCGGGGTAATTTTCAAGAAATGGGACTAAAGTTGTACAGAAAATGCTTTTTGATGCTTTTATTTGGTATGGAAACATGGGTAATGTTATTGTCTTCCAAGAAATGTATGACACAATGATGATGTGATTTATTTTTGCTCAAGGATTCAGGCTAAGGGCTAAGGGCTTGTCATGAGTTTGATGATGGAGAAATGTACATTAAACTGTGGAGTGGCCCCTATAACGTCACATTACGTCACAAAATATTAACGTGACGTTCATGACGTCATTAACGTTATGTTATACCACTAGTGGAATATCGAAAATATTGAATGGTTTTATTACACTCCCACACCACATGTTATGTGATAAATATATATATATAGTTAAATTTAAGAAAGGGTTGACAATAGTGAACGGTCAGTAGCTTGTTGAGTAATTATACTGTGAGTTTCCACATCATAAATCACTTACAATCTTGCTGTTGTCCCATCATATATGTATTATATTATCATTAAACAATTTATAAATGTGTTTTTGATTGGTTTGGTTTTTGAAAGTATAAGATTTATTTGGATGTATATTGTATATGGTTTACCTGTCTAGATGTATATTGTATATGGTTTACCTGTCTAGATGAAAAGCCGCTATCTCTGCATTGTGCCTCTCATAATCAACAAAGTAAAAATGGTCCGGAAGAGTTTCTTGTTCACGAGAAAATCTGAAAATAACCAAGATGGAAATTTAATAAAGAAACACATGTAAACATACGAAAAATGTATAATTAAATGTAATTATAACCTTTTTATCTCACGCACGCACACACACACAGGCACGAACGCACGCACACACACCCACCTCTCGAATGTATCTTATTTACATTTATTAAAGTAGCTATCCCGCCAAGAACAGCCAACTTTTACAACGTATGTACACCGTTTCTAAACCTACTAAACCTGTAACTTACACATTTTGAGAATCCGAACTCTACAGACACAATATAAACGGCTTTAAGCAGCCGGACCTAACGCCAAAACTGAAGTTTCCAATTAAAGTTACAAACTCATTTTACGCATATTCAGTCACGGGTATTGTAAGAACCTGTCAACAAACCTATGCATTAATCGGCACATATACATTATTATATAACCTGAACACATGGATAACGTTTTGATAAACGGCTTTGAAGTGTATTCTTTAATAATAACAAGAAAAGTATAACGCATGCGTTATATGTAGACGATTTTTAATAATGGGTGGGTTAGTTTGTGGAGACTTTGTTCAAGTCACATACATGTAGTCGTCGATATGGAGATGACAGGAAGGTAAAGTGAAAAATTAAAATATACTGTATGAATACGGATAAGTTTTTATTTGGTCTTAGGTATACATTATTATACATGTTAAATAGAACATATTCAAGTAGTTTCAATTAAACGATTTACACCTGAGCTATTACAAAGGGAATTTCAGTGACCATGCTACATTTACTTACATTTTACAAGTGATTATCATATGGGCCATATTTATGTTCATGTTTTAGTTGTATTCAGGCTCAAAACCGCTTCGGAGTTGCCGTTAAGGCAATCAGCTTTGCATTTTAAATGAATTTCAAGTGATCTTATAGAAAATATTTAATTTCTTTACTTCTTTACTTCATTATAATACTCAAATATAAATGGGTGCCGAAACGTCTAGGGTAAAAATTAAAATAGATGCCGAAATGGTTTGATGCCGAAACGTCTAGGTGCCGATTCGTCTAGGTGTCGAAACGTCCTGAATCGATCTTGATCACACAGACGCAAAAACTTGAGAATTGTCTGCATTTATTAATAAACATTTTTCATGTACTAATCATTGGGTAGACTGATATATTACATACACAATAGTTTTCGTCTAGAAAAAAACCCGTACACTTTAAAAAGTCAGCCGACAACATGTCACAGCGTGTGTTTAATCATTTCATAAGCATGCGAATTAAGTGTGATATACGATACATCAAGAATGCGTGATATTTTCCCGTCAAAATACATTAGTAATAATGGAAAGTCGATATTGAAAGTACCCTTACGACGTAGTTACACATGGTTTTTATTAAGATTGTAATTGCTATTAGGATTGTTATTGTTATTTGTTTTAATGCGTGTTTTTGGTTGGCTGTGTTTTGTGAAAATTCGACTTGTATACGTACTTCGGTTAGATAATTTGATGGGTATACGTGATTAACGTCAAGATGCACGTAATTAACATTAGAACTGTAACAAGTTCACATACTCATTTTGTTGAGAAAAAATGTACTACATACATAATGAGACCTTTTAGCAGACAAATGTATTAGCATTTCAAACAACGGGTTTACGCTCTAAATATTTTAGGTCAATGCTGTTGAGTGCTCACAGAAAGTACAGATTTGTGTGTTTGTGGTGTCACATGGCTAGCTTCTTATGAACATTGAATTGCTGTTTGATTTTTGCGTGATTTGGTTGACTGAGTTTTGTGAAAGCTATATTTCCTGTTCGACTTTTATACCTGTCTCCATTGCATATTTCGTATAATCCTCCAATCTCTACCCAGAGTACGCTCGTTCCTCATTTGACTCTGGGCTCAATAGTATATGGATCGACTCGCAAGTCGTACTTGCAGATGCTCGACCCTATACATAATCACGGATAACGACTCGCCTTAGGTGCCTTTCGTACATCACCAGCCGAAAGTCTATATGTTGAAGCCAATGAACCATCACTGTCTCATAGACGAGACAAATTAGCTCTTCAATACGCCATTAAATTAAAGTCTAACCCTTCAAACCCAAATTTCGATAATGTTTTTTTAATCCTAGTTGTGAACCTCTTTTTGATCGAAACCGAAGGCCATTCGACCATTTGGTCTTCGTATTAAACCAAAATTAAGAGACACTGAAATCGACCTAAATTTGATTGCCAAGTACAAAGTACCACAAATTCCACCGTGGACTTTGGAAACTCCAACAATTATTTTTGATCTTTGTAATAATAACAAATCCAGTACAGACCCTACTGTCTTTCAAAGCAAATTTAATGAAATTATATCGAAATACAGTGACTTTCAACATATCTACACAGATGGCTCCAAAGATGGAGATAAGGTAGCTGCAGCAGCTGTTCACAAACACAGCATAAAGAGCCGCCTGCCTGACAAGGCTTCTATCTTTTCAGCTGAACTTAAGGCAATTGAACTTGCCTTAAATTATATTCAGGAATCTGATGATGACCATTTTGTAATCTTTTCTGATTCCCTTTCATCTCTTCAAGCACTGGGTAATATGAAACATGATAACCCAGTTGTGCTTCAACTTTTAGAAAAGTACAATTCTCTTATAATTGATAATGTTATTATTTTCTGCTGGCTTCCAAGCCATGTAGGAATACGTGGTAATGATAGAGCTGATAGTGCTGCTAAGGCAGCATTAGATTTACATATATCTAATACCAAATTACCTTATACTGATTTTAAAAGTTGTATTAACACATATATTCGTAACTCTTGGCAAACCGCTTGGGATTTGTCAGTTACCAATAAACTCCATTCAATTAAACCGTTACTCGGAGAATGGCGTTCTTCTACTAGACCCATTCGTCGAGAGGAAGTTATCCTAGCCCGGTGAGCAATTACCAGAATGTATACCCTGCTTTGCACCGTTAACGGTCAAACACATCTTATTGGAATGTGTAGACTTTGATCCTATGCGTCAAAGGTACTACAATGTTAATACTATGAAAGAGTTATTTGATACTGTAGATTTTAGTCTTGTTTCAGATTTCCTTAAAGAGATCAGACTATATAAATCATTGTAATGTGTTCTTATATATATTTACTTGTTTATATACCCGTTGACGGGCATTTGTTGATTTACATACATAGTTTATATTACACCTGATCATCCCTTATTTTTTAATAGTTTTATCTTGATATATTTACATTAATTTTTAATTAATACTTCTTTTTTCATAGATTTGTGCGCACAATATGACCTATTTATGTGTCGACGTGCCGTAAAACACCATTCATTCATTCATTCATTCATTCATTCATTCATTCATTCATTTGACTCTGTCAACGTCAAAGGGAGTAGGGCGAACATTAAGGTCACGTGATTATTCAAAAAAGTTATGACGATGTTTATAATAAATCCTTTTGTGTGATCTGCAAAGATAAAATCTAGACCTATATTAAATAATTTCAATTTTTATTCTATGAGTTAATATTTTTAGTAATTTTCTGCTATCGACCTTCTGTTTGAAATGTGTACATATGCGTTTCGATTGAGGAGACCTAAGTACGTATTATTTTTGTAATAAAATAGTCCCAATTAAAACTAAATTGTTTTCGTGCATTATTTCAAATCTTACAACATCTAATTTGCAGATATTCTGAAAATTATATTTACGCAAGAAATAAATAAGTTAACATATTCCAATTTAACAGGTTTTACCAAAATCTTGTAATTTTGTAGTTAGCAGAGATATATGTGAGTGCAAGGAACGATAACTCCGCGTGGAGATTGATTTCGATGAACATTTCTGAAGCTGTATTTCCTTTTGAAACTTTGGTACTACATCAGTAAATTTAATATGTTTGGAAAACCTTCAGCTATTTACAACAAACCATGTGTATTATTGAATTCCTCTAAGACAAGCGTTACTTAATAACGAGCAAGATTATGGTAATAGTTTAAACATAGTTTGAAAGGAGAACATTTGTAAGCAATTTTCTTAATGAGTTATCGTATTGGAGAAATAAAAAATATATTACATTTGCCTGATGGCATCAACTGTACGAAAGTTCAATGAAAATGATTAGATTTATTTCCTAACATATACAATATATATCGAAAGCATGTGCGTTTTGTGAGCAATTTGAAGTAACCATTTAAAGTTTTAGCAATTTGGAGTAACCATTTAAAGTTTTAGCCAAATTCTTTGCGGTTTGGTATAATTCATAATTTATGAAAAACCTATTTGTTTGTTATGCACTTCGAAGCATCTCATTTTTGTTTGTATCATACTATTCACTGTTTGTTTTATTTGACATGCTTTATGCATGCATGTTACTATGTACAACAATTGCAAACTGTCTGTTTCAGAAACTAACTTAGTAAATATCGATATTTAACATAGTGGTTTATTCTCTTGTTGCTCTGGCTTCTGCCAAGTCAATGAGTACTTGCTTTGTGACTTTCTAGACTTTTGTTTTTTATATTCATGTATACATGACCATCTTTGTGGTTATACTTACATTGTCCAGTAAAGCTGGTAACTTTGTTAGAGGATATAGCATGGTGGGGATTTCTTTATCTACACTCTATCGCTTTATCGGGATGACAGCAGGGTAAGAGTGACGTATGCACCCTAGAACCTGGTTTAAACCCCTGAGGCTTTTTTGGCCACTGACAGTTCCAAGGCGGAGACCCTATTGTCAACCAGTTTATGTCGGATGCCATATACCTATGTCGGATGCCAATACCTATGTCGGATGCCAATACCTATGTCGGATGCCATATACCTATGTCGGATGCCATATACCTGCCTTTTATTTATCCTTGTAATTGATTTTTGTTTTCATGCGTGTTTTTGGCTGACTGTGGTCCTTGAATGCTACCTATCCTATTCGACTTTTATATCTACTATTAGTATCTTTAAAAATAATAACATCATTTTCTTAACTATTAATGCGCGATATCCTATATGTTTTCTAGTGTACGGTCGTTAACAAAATATACGTTGTTGCAATCTTTGATATTTCAGTTACAAGATCATGTTTCAACTGTTACCTACTTAAAAATGAATAAATAGTGAAATGACTGGATGTAACTTGAAGTCGATCTTCAAGCCCATTCTTTGTGACTTTAAAGTACCGCTTAAGCAGGTTCTAGTGGGCGTGAGAGGTGTTGCACCTTATATTACCTCTCATGAACAAGACTCAATAAAACCGAGTCTGCTACTTTTCTCTTTTGTTTGTGTCTGTTGCTTCCAAGGGATCCCTTTGAGTACATATGGAATATAATGACATAATGAAAATCTAAATGCATTGATAAATTAAAAAAGAAGAAGACGTAAATGCAATGAGCACAGGTAGATGTCTCTATCAACGAATTACAAACAAATAACAATTTACCCTCTTTCTTTTATATAAACACAAGATATCTATGCTCGAAACTGCATATGGCCATTTTCCAGCTTATTTTGTATCAATCCACATCGATCATGGAATGTTCATACATATATTTTCTGAAAGAATAATTATCTTTTCTTTTCATATAAAGTATCCTCAACTCAAAGCTAATTTAATTTGTTAATTAGACGCAAATACGCATTAACCACCGTGTTTCTCATCTTCTTCTGATGAATATTTATTTACGTCGGTCCTGCCCTTATTGTCTGGAAGGAAGTAATTTCTTTGGCCATATCAGAAATTTTAGACCAATCATATTTTATAATTATTTTACAAGACGAAAGTAGAATATTAATCACTTATAGCCAATCATATCAACCAGAATGTTTTGACCGGAACATTCCCCGGAAGTAGATAAGTGTGGAGACAGGGATATTTTTGACACATTTTTGTATTAAACAATTCATAGTCAAAATAACTGCAAGGTAATAGTATTATATAGAGAAAGGAAGCTTAAACTCAGATCTTTTTAAATATATGTCGATCGATATTGAAATACCCGTGATTATGAAGATATAAGCTCAGAACCGAGTGACAATTTCGAGCCTAGATACCTTGTGTTTTTATAAAGGAAAGTGGGTATATAGATGACTGTTTGTTTTATTAATTCATTGATAGTAACATCTACCTGTGATTCGCAGAACGCAAACAACAACACACATAATTATTATTGACGCCTCTATTACGAATCAGTAGGGTAATTTTGGGAATCTTTGAGTCCAAGCATTGTACATTTATAGTAGCATACCGTTTAAGCCGCTATTAAGCCAGTGTTTATGAAGATATAAGCTCAGAACCGAGTGACAATTTCGAGCCTAGATACCTAAAGGAAAGTGGGTATTTGACTGTTTGTTTTATTAATTCAATATCTACCCGTGAATCACGGAACGAAAACAACAACACACACATTAAAACTACAAGTACATAGATATATAAATATTAAAAAACAGAGTATAAGAAATCAGAAAAATAAATGGGTTAGACAAAGTTTTTTGAGACAATGACTAGCAAACCGTACATTATTGCCAATGTGAAAATTAATATATTAACAGTACGGAATCTTCGAGCCCAGTCATTGTAGCTTTATAGTAGACGATTAAGCCGGTGCTAGGGCTCGTGAGAGGTATTACACCTTATACTCCCACGCATGAACTGACTCAATACAACCGTCTACTACTAAGGGATCCACTTTTTAGGATTTATTTACTTTATTTTACTTTCATTTACAGAATATTTCTACATATTTTAGTTATGAACAAATACCAGCTCCTGTGAAAATGCATATTTTCCATGCGCCAAGCATTAGAAGCAGGCATTTTCGAGTACAGTTTTATATATGAAATAATTATTGCATATGTTTCGTAGGCGCTTGCTTGCTTGATGCAGCTGCTCTTGGCAAATATGTATTAATACGCCGTTTCATATTACAAATTTATAATTATACTTTTAATTAGATCCACCTTTAAAGCAATGTTCGGTATGCTAGATAGTATTGCATATAGAAACGACTGTATCAGTTCTGTGTTTTAATTACACTTTATCGTTATATTAGTGTTCTGTTTATTGTGATTATAGTAGAACAGTAGGTATAAAAGTCAAACACGAATTTAGCATTTACAGAACACATTAAACCAAACACACGCATTCAGAACAAACAACAATACCAAGGATAGATAGAAGCAAAACACACATAAAACGGGTTGAACATACTTAACGCACGTGAATAGTATACAAATATTTATTTCCTTAGAATTTACTGGATTACAACTATTTATCAGAGGAAGTGACTACTGACCCGAGAAGGGTACTATCGCACGAAACAGCACACTCGCGAGGATAAATAGTCCTAATCCATTGACTCCTAAGGAATTAAATAGTTGTTTTATTATATATCTTAAAATATAACAGTTTTTGATTTTTTTTTACTTATAAAGTTAAAAATTGGAGTGTGAGCCGGGTAAAGATTGTATCTGCTTCCTTTGTTCATTTAAACAAGCATCACTGATACAGATCGACTATTGTACGGTCACGTGACGCTGTGTCAAAGACACATATCGACTATTGCACGGTCACGTGTCACTGACACAGAGCGACTATTGCACGGTCACATGACGCTTTGCTGTTTTTAAGCGCGTCAATGACAAATATACTATTGCATTGCACGGTCACATGATGAACTATTGAACGGTTGGCA
Organism: Cyrtodaria siliqua; assembly: GCA_037043455.1. Lineage (NCBI taxonomy): Eukaryota > Metazoa > Mollusca > Bivalvia > Adapedonta > Hiatellidae > Cyrtodaria > Cyrtodaria siliqua. Next base: position 219,530 of record JAWPHD010001517.1, on the reverse strand, counting down.
TATTTCCAACGAGAATGATCAAAACTATTTAATCACACGTGACTGCTTCTAGAACAATGAAAAACGCTTTATTTTATGATATATAATAATACTGACTATAGAAACAGAGTATTTTTTCAAGTCCCTTTCCCCCCATCAACAGGCACATTTTACAACACATCGTCTGTAAGCCTATTTATCATATAATTTCAGAACCCAAACTCTTTAGACACAATATAAACGGCTGTAACCATCCAAGCCAACCCCAAAACTTGAGAGTCGAATTAAGAGTTACCAACTAATGATTACTTTTAGGCAATTTTAGGCATATTCAATCACGGGTAAATAAGAATCTGTAAAAAACATATTCTTTTAATCGGAGCATATGATATACATATGATATGACCTGAACACCTGGATATAGTTTTAATAAACGGTATTGTAGTGTAATTAAGTGTTATTTGGCGAGTTAGTTTCTTTAATATTATAGACCTTATCATAAGCATATATAATAGTATCTTGATACATGCAATGTGGTTGCAGTATTTTGCTTGTAATGTGTTGTCCTTGCTTTAAATACCTACGTCTTCCTTGGTGTATATTGCAGTATATAATACCAAATGTACATACATACGCGTTCATAGCAACACATATAAAAAACATAGGCAGATTTTATAAGGTTATGCTTTGTTTTAATATACCTTGATAATCATTGTATGTAGGTTCAGCGTAGAACATTAAATGAACATACCTACTCGCATATATAAACGTTTGTGTTCTGATTTTATTGTCTGTGGAAAACCTGAACACAGCGATACGGAATGGACATATGTGCAGCAGTATTAACAATATTTTTTACTGATGATGCATGAAAGAGTCTTAGGGATGCAGGGTGTCAGGACAAAACATGAAGGGATACTTAACTAGAATATAACATTTTAGCTAATAGTTTGACTGAAACTGATAATCATATACGAAAACAGTCACTGACAAACGTAAGACCCCACTTTCATCTGTGATCAAATTCGTTAACAGTTAGCAGAAACGAAAATAACATGATCCAACTGCTCCTTAATCTTACTGAAACAAACATTCAAATAAAAGTTGGTGAACATTCGAAATCATTCAGTAAGATTTTCGGGTAAACAATAATGATCTAACGTACATACGATGGACGGAAGGACGAACGGGCGAACGAGGACATCGCGCCATTATTTTATTTTATGCTCGCATAGCATTTGATCAGTAAAGCCTTGAACATTGGTGTGTGTGTGTTTTTTCAATAAAAGATATCGGTTTAAAATTAATAACACAAATTGTTGCAAAAAGCTTTAGCTTTGATTTGCAATACTTAATATGATCATGACTAGGTATGTGAATACTAAAGGCAGAATTGTCGGAAAGCTATTTAGATACTATCCTCCCACCAGCAAATTTAGTTTTAATATCTAAATGCAAATTCTGTGGCTATTTTACTTGTCCTCATGCAGTCATTACAAATGATGGAAACGAAAACAAAACAATACACTTAAAATAAATTGATGTGACAACCACAAAAAATCAAACAATGGAATTATTCCATTCCCTCGAAGATATATCGACTAAATGAAATTAGAGAAGCACGTAATAGCAACGGCACATGAAACACAATACATTGTAAACTATCAAACAACGTTTTAGAATGACTGGATGATACATATACATCAAAAACAATTATCGGTAACTTGATAAAATAGACAGTATCAAATACATATTCTGCTAAAACATTGATAAATAAGAAAACACCAAACGCAAATTATTAATAAAGTTTGTCGAGTTTATAGCAACACAAAAAATGAAACTCTCAAATCAACATATTGAAACGAAATACAATTGACAATAACGAGAGAAATTCGCTGGCATTCAGAAACATGTTTAAAAAGATAACGACCTACATGGTAAAAGTAGATATACAAGGACCACAGTCAACCAAAACAAGCACGGAAACGAACAATAATTACAAAGATGAATAAAACGCAATTTATGACATCACAGACATAAAAGCAAATAGGGCTATCGCCTTGGAACTCCCTTTGGCAAAAAACGCTGCTGGGGGTTTAAACCAGGTTCTGGGGTGCACCAACTGTCATCCCAACAAAACAGGACAGCGCAAACAACGATACACCTACCAGCCACCCCAACCCAACCCCTCCAACCCCTCCAATAAACACGACAGCAACAATAGGCAATATAATAAATACTGATAAAGGTGATCCTTTGGAAGCAACAAACACAATTAAGAGAATAAAGCAGCAGACTAGCACCGGCTTAAGCGGTATTCTACTTCAAAGCCACCTATAATGGGCTCGTTGGTCCCAAAGGACCAGTAAAAATAACACTACTGATTCGTAGCATGGGGAGACATACAAATGATCAGAAAGCCAAAAAGCAAGCACCCAATAACTTGGCGGAAGCCAGAGCAACAAGAGAACAAGCCGTTTAGGGTACGACAAGACAACATTTAAGACAAACATCAAACGTTACCGTCCTTTGATGATTTAGGACTTGAGGTAAGTCATTGATATTATAATTTCAAAACGCTACTAGATACACATGTATATGCCGACTAATATGTTTAAAACTTCATTTGTTTTAGGCATTTCTTACCAACACACTTTAGATCAGATATAGAAAATAAAAAAGGTAAATGGTGATACATGCCAGACTCAAAGTAAGTTTGAAATTGTGGTTTTATTTATTTAGCTCTTTTGCCTACAACAACGCTAAAAAACCTACAAAAGAAAAGAATATAAAGAAAAAAAAAGCAAAGAAATTTTACATGCTGCCTAATACTGCCTTAAGACCTGACTAACTTAAGACTGTTTGATTTGATTTTATTACCAGTTGCTTTCAAAGAACGCACACGTTGTATATGCTTATATACAGATAAACAATAAACTTAAACAAAATAAAATTAGACACTGTACCGTAGTCTCGTTCAGTTTTTAATCTTGCAAAGCATCGATACTTCATCAACGACAGATGATGTTCTAGACAGTTTAAACATTACAGGTTAACTTATTTAGATGTTCTAAAACAACGTTGGACGTATTCATCAATTGGCTTAACGAGCATCTCACACAAAGAATCGTTTCAGGAATAAATATTCTTATTAAGCCTCTAATCTTGCAAACAATTTTCTTTGAAATGGAATGTGAGTTCGCTTTCTAAGCTTGCTATGCTAAGGATTTCTCAATTAAGAGTGACCAACTACTGATTAATTGTAGGCACATTCAATCACGGGTATATAAGAATCTGTGAATAAAAAAACATATACTTTTAATCGGAACATATACATATGATATGACCTGAACACCTGGATATAGTTTGATAAACGGTATTGAAGTGTAATTAAGTGTTATTTGGCAGGTTAGTTTCTTTAAGATTATATACCTTATCGTAAGCATATATAATAGTATCTTGATACATGCAATGTGGTTGCAGTATTTTGCTTGTAATGTGTTGTCCTTGTTTTAAGTACCTACGCCCTCCTTGGTGTATATTGCAGTGTATAATACTAAATGTACATACATATGCGGTCATAGCAACAACATGCAAGCAACAAAGGCAGATTTTATAAGATTATGCTTTGTTTTAATATACCTTGGTAATCATGGTTAATACTAACTTGTTATTGTATGTAGGTTCAGCGTAAAACATTAAATGAACATACCTACTCGCATATATAAACGTTTGTGTTCTGATTTTATTGTCTGTTTAAAACCTGAACACAGCGATACGGAATGGACATATGTGCAGCAGTATGAACAATACTTTTTACTGACGATACATAAAAGAGTCTTAGGGATGCAGGGTGTCAGGACAAAACGTGAAGGGGATACTTAACTAGAATATAACATTTTAGCTAATCGTTTGACTGAAACTGATAACCATATAATAAAACAGTCACTGACAAACGTAAGACCCCACTTTCATCTGTGATCAAATTCGTTAACCGTTAGCAAAAACGAATATAACATGATCGAACACCTCCTAAATCTTACTGAAACAAACATTCAAATAAAAGTTGGTGAAAATTCGAAATCATTCAGTAAAATTTTCGGGTAAACAATAATGATCTAACGTACATACGATGGACGGAAGGACGAACGGGGACATCGCGCCATTATTTTATTTTATGCTCGCCTAGTATTTGATCAGTAGAGCCAAACATTCGTGTGTGTGTGGTTTTTTTCAATAAAAGTTATCGGTTTAAAATTAATAACAAAAATTGTTGCAAAAAGCTTTAGCTTTGATTTGCAATACTTAATACAGTTATGTGAATACTAATGGCAGAATTGTCGGAAAGCTATTTACTTTTATAGTCTAAATGCAAATCTCATGGCTATTTTATTTGTCCTCATGCAGTCATTACAAATGATGGAAATGAAAACAAAACAATACACTTAAAATAAATTGATGTGACAACCCCAAAAAATCAAACAATGGAATTATTCCATTCCCTCGACAGATACATCGACTGAATGAAATTAGAGAAGCACGTAATAGCAACGGCACATCAAACACAATACATTGTAAACTATCAAACAGCGTTTTAGAATGACTGGATGATACACATACATCAAAAACAATTATCGGTAACTTGATAAAATAGACAGTATCAAATGCATATTATACTGAAACATTGATAAATAAGACAATACCAAACGCAAATTATTAATAAAGTTTGTCGAGTTTATAGCAACACAAAAAATGAAACTCCCAAATCAACATATTCAAACGAAATACAATTGACAATAACGAGAGAAATTCGTTGGCACTCAGAAACATGTTTAAAAAGATAACGACCTATACGGTAAAAGAAGATATTCAAGGACAGTCATTAAATACGTCAACCAATACGCACGGAAACAAACAATAATTACAAAGATGAATGAAAGACAATATATGACATCACAGAAAATAGGGCTATCGCCTTGGAACTCCCCGTTGCAAAAAAAACGCTGCTGGGGGTTTAAAACAGGTTCTAGGGTGCAACAAACCTCATTCACCCTACTGTCATCCCAACAAAACGGGACGGTGAAAACAACGATACACCTACCAGCCATCACACCCCAACCCCTTCAATAAACACGGCAGCAACAATAGGCAATATAAGTACAACATACAAATGATCACGCATATATGAATATAATTAAAACAACAAGAAAGCCACAAAGCAAGCACCCAATGACTTGACGGAAGCCAGAGCATCAAGAGAACAAACCGTTTACGGTACGACAAGCCAACATTTAAGACAACATCAAACGCTACCGTCCTTTGAGGATTTAGGACTTGAGGTAAGTCATTGATATTATAATTTCAAAACGCTACTAGATACACATGTATATGTTGCCTTAAGACTAATATGTTTAAAACTTCATTTGTTTAGGCATTCCTTACCAACACACTTAAGATCAGATATAGAAAATAAAAAGGTAAATGGTGATACATGCCAGACTCAAAGTAAGTTTGAAATTGTGGTTTTATTTATTTAGCTCTTCTTCCTACAACAACGCTAAAACACCTACAAAGGAAAAGAAAAAAAAAGCAAAGAGTTTTTACATGCTGCCTCATACTGCCTTAAGACCTGGCTAACTTAAGACTGTTTGATTTGATTTTATTACCAGTTGCTTTCAAAGAACGCACACGTTGGATGTGCTTATATACAGATAAACAATAAACTTAAACAAAATAAAATTAGACACTGTACCTTAGTCTCGTTCAGTTTTTAATCTTGCAAAGAATCGATACTTCATCAACGACAGATGTTCTAAACTGTTGTAACATTACAAGTTAACTTATTTAGATGTTCTAAAACAACGTTGGATGTATTTATCAATTAGCTTAACGAGCATCTCACACAAAGAATCGTTTCAGGAATAATTATTCTTATTAAGTCTCTTATCTTGCAAACAATTTTCTTTGAAATGGAATGTGAGTTCGCTTTCTAAGCTTGCTATGCTTAGGGTTTCTCAAGAAACAGGCGTGTTGTTTACACCAAACCATTTGCACAGAGGAAACAAAATATAATAACAAATACCTCCGGCAATCGAAGAGTCAGAAATATAGGAGAAAAACAGTTTGATAAATTAGATTGCACTTAGATTATGTTCTGTAACAGTATATATATTTGCAGTTTATCACAATCGATGTACCCAGACGCAAAATCAATGATTCTTCTAACAAAGTGAATATTCGCAAAATCTACACACATGGCATTGATAGAGTCGATAGTTAATAAGACAAAGACACAATATAATTAATCTAGCATAAACGACACTAATATATCATATGGTGAGACACTGTCAATTTGCTTTCTACAAGGCTCCAAGTGTTTGCTAAATTATGATTGTTTTAATTTTGCACTTATCAATCTGCTTAATGACATCCCTAAAATAAATTTAGTCAAATTTAATCGAATGAGCTATGAAATTCTGATTTGTTAAGATAAAAGACGAGCGAGGAAATAAAAATATTAGACCCTGGAGCGACCTTTTTGCCACTGTCCGTTGCAATGCGGTAGTCAACTCTTTATGTGTGTGATGTCACATACTTTGCCTAATATTTATCCTTGTGATTGTTGTAAGTTCCGATGAGTGTGTTTGGTTGTCTGTGATCCTTGAATGCTACAGTTCCTGTTTGTGTTTGGTTGTCTGTGATCCTTGAATGCTACAGTTTCTGTTTGTGTTTGGTTGTCTGTGATCCTTGAATGCTACAGTTCCTGTTTGTGTTTGGTTGTCTGTGATCCTTGAATGCTACATTTCCTGTTTGTGTTTTGTTGTCTGTGATTCTTGTATGCTACAGTTCCTGTTTGTGTTTGGTTATCTGTGATCCTTGAATGCTACATTTCCTGTTTGTGTTTTGTTGTCTGTGATCCTGGAATGCTACAGTTGCTGTTTGTGTTTGGTTATCTGTGATCCTTGAATGCTACATTTCCTGTTTGTGTTTTGTTGTCTGTGATCCTGGAATGCTACAGTTGCTGTTTGTGTTTGGTTATCTGTGATCCTTGAATGCTACATTTCCTGTTTGTGTTTGGTTATCTGTGATCCTTGAATGCTACATTTCCTGTTTGTGTTTGGTTGTCTGTGATCCTGGAATGCTACAGTTCCTGTTTGTGTTTGGTTGTCTGTGATCCTTGAATGCTACATTTCCTGTTTGTGTTTGGTTGTCTGTGATCCTTGAATGCTACAGTTCCTGTTTGTGGTTGGTAGTCTGTGATCCTTGAATGCTACAGTTCTTGTTTGTGTTTGGTTATCTGTGATCCTTGAATGCTACATTTCCTGTTTGTGTTTTGTTGTCTGTGATCCTGGAATGCTACAGTTCCTGTTTGTGTTTGGTTGTCTGTGATCCTTGAATGCTACAGTTCTTGTTTGTGTTTGGTTATCTGTGATCCTTGAATGCTACATTTCCTGTTTGTGTTTTGTTGTCTGTGATCCTGGTATGCTACAGTTCCTGTTTGTGTTCGGTTGTCTGTGATCCTTGAATGCTACAGTTCTTGTTTGTGTTTGGTTGGTTGTGATCCTGGAATGCTACAGTTTCTGTTTGCGTTTGGTTGTCTGTGATCCTTGAATGCTACAGTTCCTGTTTGTGTTTTGTTGTCCGTGATCCTTGAATGCTACAGTTCCTGTTTGTGTTTGGTTGTCTGTGATCTTGGAATGCTACAGTTCCTGTTTGTGTTTGGTTGTCTGTGATCCTTGAATGCTACAGTTTCTGTTTGCGTTTGGTTGTCTGTGATCCTTGAATGCTACAGTTCCTGTTTGTGTTTTGTTGTCCGTGATCCTTGAATGCTACAGTTCCTGTTTGTGTTTGGTTGTCTGTGATCTTGGAATGCTACATTTCCTGTTTGTGTTTGGTTGTCAGTGATCCTGGAATGCTACAGTTCCTGTTTGTGTTTGGTTGTCTGTGATCCTTGAATGCTACAGTTCTTGTTTGCGTTTGGTTGTCTGTGATCCTTGTATGCTACAGTTCCTGTTTGTGTTTGGTTGTCTGTGATCCTTGAATGCTACAGTTCCTGTTTGTGTTTGGTTGTCTGTGATCCTTGAATGCTACATTTCCTGTTTGTGTTTTGTTGTCTGTGATTCTTGTATGCTACAGTTCCTGTTTGTGTTTGGTTATCTGTGATCCTTGAATGCTACATTTCCTGTTTGTGTTTTGTTGTCTGTGATCCTGGAATGCTACAGTTCCTGTTTGTGTTTGGCTATCTGTGATCCTTGAATGCTACATTTCCTGTTTGTGTTTTGTTGTCTGTGATCCTGGAATGCTACAGTTGCTGTTTGTGTTTGGTTATCTGTGATCCTTGAATGCTACATTTCCTGTTTGTGTTTGGTTATCTGTGATCCTTGAATGCTACATTTCCTGTTTGTGTTTGGTTGTCTGTGATCCTGGAATGCTACAGTTCCTGTTTGTGTTTGGTTGTCTGTGATCCTTGAATGCTACATTTCCTGTTTGTGTTTGGTTGTCTGTGATCCTTGAATGCTACAGTTCCTGTTTGTGGTTGGTTGTCTGTGATCCTTGAATGCTACAGTTCTTGTTTGTGTTTGGTTATCTGTGATCCTTGAATGCTACATTTCCTGTTTGTGTTTTGTTGTCTGTGATCCTGGAATGCTACAGTTCCTGTTTGTGTTTGGTTGTCTGTGATCCTTGAATGCTACAGTTCTTGTTTGTGTTTGGTTATCTGTGATCCTTGAATGCTACATTTCCTGTTTGTGTTTTGTTGTCTGTGATCCTGGTATGCTACAGTTCCTGTTTGTGTTCGGTTGTCTGTGATCCTTGAATGCTACAGTTCTTGTTTGTGTTTGGTTGGTTGTGATCCTGGAATGCTACAGTTTCTGTTTGCGTTTGGTTGTCTGTGATCCTTGAATGCTACAGTTCCTGTTTGTGTTTTGTTGTCCGTGATCCTTGAATGCTACAGTTCCTGTTTGTGTTTGGTTGTCTGTGATCTTGGAATGCTACAGTTCCTGTTTGTGTTTGGTTGTCTGTGATCCTTGAATGCTACAGTTTCTGTTTGCGTTTGGTTGTCTGTGATCCTTGAATGCTACAGTTCCTGTTTGTGTTTTGTTGTCCGTGATCCTTGAATGCTACAGTTCCTGTTTGTGTTTGGTTGTCTGTGATCTTGGAATGCTACATTTCCTGTTTGTGTTTGGTTGTCAGTGATCCTGGAATGCTACAGTTCCTGTTTGTGTTTGGTTGTCTGTGATCCTTGAATGCTACAGTTCTTGTTTGCGTTTGGTTGTCTGTGATCCTTGTATGCTACAGTTCCTGTTTGTGTTTGGTTGTCTGTGATCCTTGAATGCTACAGTTCCTGTTTGTGTTTTGTTGTCCGTGATCCTTGAATGCTACAGTTACTGTTTGTGTTTGGTTGTCTGTGATCTTGGAATGCTACAGTTCCTGTTTGTGTTTGGTTGTCTGTGGTCCTGGAATGCTACAGTTCCTGTTTGTGTTTGGTTGTCTGTGATCCTTGAATGCTACAGTTCCTGTTTTCGTTTTGTTGTCTGTGATCCTTGAATGCTACAGTTCCTGTTTGTGTTTTGTTGTCTGTGATCCTTGAATGCTACATTTCCTGTTTGTGTTTTGTTGTCTGTGATCCTTGAATGCTACATTTCCTGTTTGTGTTTTGTTGTCCGTGATCCTTGAATGCTACAGTTCCTGTTTGTGTTTTGTTGTCTGTGATCCTTGAATGCTACAGTTCCTGTTTGTGTTTGGTTGTCTGTGATCCTGGAATGCTACAGTTCCTGTTTGTGTTTGGTTGTCTGTGATCCTTGAATGCTACAGTTCCTGTTTGTGGTTGGTTGTCTGTGATCCTTGAATGCTACAGTTCCTGTTTGTGTTTGGTTGTTTGTGATCCTTGAATGCTACAGTTCCTGGTTGTGTTTGGTTGTCTGTGATCCTGGTATGCTACAGTTCCTGTTTGTGTTCGGTTGTCTGTGATCCTTGAATGCTACAGTTCTTGTTTGTGTTTGGTTGTTTGTGATCCTGGAATGCTACAGTTTCTGTTTGCGTTTGGTTGTCTGTGATCCTTGAATGCTACAGTTCCTGTTTGTGTTTTGTTGTCCGTGATCCTTGAATGCTACAGTTCCTGTTTGTGTTTGGTTGTCCGTGATCCTTGAATGCTACAGTTCCTGTTTGTGTTTTGTTGTCTGTGATCCTTGAATACTACAGTTCCTGTTTGTGTTTGGTTGTCTGTGATCCTTGAATGCTACAGTTCCTGTTTGTGTTTGGTTGTCTGTGATCCTTGAATGCTACAGTTCCTGTTTGTGTTTGGTTGTTTGTGATCCTTGAATGCTACAGTTCCTGTTTGTGTTTGGTTGTCTGTGATCCTTGAATGCTACAGTTCCTGTTTGTGTTTGCTTGTCTGTGATCCTGGTATGCTATAGTTCCATTTTGTGTTCGGTTGTCTGTGATCCTTGAATGCTACAGTTCTTGTTTGTGTTTGGTTGTTTGTGATCCTGGAATGCTACAGTTTCTGTTTGCGTTTGGTTGTCTGTGATCCTTGAATGCTACAGTTCCTGTTTGCGTTTGGTTGTCTGTGATCCTTGAATGCTATAGCTCCTGTTTGTGTTTGGTTGTCTGTGATCTTGGAATGCTACAGTTCCTGTTTGTGTTTGTTGTCTGTGATCCTTGAATGCTACAGTTTCTGTTTGTGTTTGGTTGTCTGTGATCCTGGAATGCTACAGTTTCTGTTTGTGTTTGGTTGTCTGTGATCCTTGAATGCTACAGTTCCTGTTTGTGTTTGGTTGTCTGTGATCCTTGAATGCTACAGTTACTGTTTGTGTTTGGTTATTTGTGATCCTGGAATGCTACAGTTTCTGTTTGCGTTTGGTTGTCTGTGATCCTTGAATGCTACAGTTCCTGTTTGCGTTTGGTTGTCTGTGATCTTGGAATGCTACAGTTCCTGTTTGTGTTTGGTTGTCTGTGATCCTTGAATGCTACAGCTCCTGTTTGTGTTTGGTTGTCTGTGATCTTGGAATGCTACAGTTCCTGTTTGTGTTTGGTTGTCTGTGATCCTTGAATGCTACAGTTTCTGTTTGTGTTTGGTTGTCTGTGATCCTGGAGTGCTACAGTTTCTGTTTGTGTTTGGTTGTCTGTGATCCTTGAATGCTACAGTTCCTGTTTGTGTTTGGTTGTCTGTGATCCTTGAATGCTACATTTCCTGTTTGTGTTTGGTTGTCTGTGATCCTTGAATGCTACATTTCCTGTTTGTGTTTTGTTGTCTGTGATCCTTGAATGCTACAGTTCCTGTTTGTGTTTGGTTGTCTGTGATCCTTGAATGCTACAGCTCCTGTTTGTGTTTGGTTGTCTGTGATCTTGGAATGCTACAGTTCCTGTTTGTGTTTGGTTGTCTGTGATCCTTGAATGCTACAGTTTCTGTTTGTGTTTGGTTGTCTGTGATCCTGGAATGCTACAGTTTCTGTTTGTGTTTGGTTGTCTGTGATCCTTGAATGCTACAGTTCCTGTTTGTGTTTGGTTGTCTGTGATCCTTGAATGCTACAGTTCCTGTTTGTGTTTGGTTGTCTGTGATCCTTGAATGCTACAGTTCCTGTTTGTGTTTGGTTGTCTGTGATCCTTGAATGCTACAGTTCCTGTTTGCGTTTGGTTGTCTGTGATCTTGGAATGCTACAGTTCCTGTTTGTGTTTGGTTGTCTGTGATCCTTGAATGCTACAGCTCCTGTTTGTGTTTGGTTGTCTGTGATCTTGGAATGCTACAGTTCCTGTTTGTGTTTGGTTGTCTGTGATCCTTGAAAGCTACAGTTTCTGTTTGTGTTTGGTTGTCTGTGATCCTGGAATGCTACAGTTTCTGTTTGTGTTTGGTTGTCTGTGATCCTTGAATGCTACAGTTCCTGTTTGTGTTTGGTTGTCTGTGATCCTTGAATGCTACATTTCCTGTTTGTGTTTGGTTGTCTGTGATCCTTGAATGCTACATTTCCTGTTTGTGTTTTGTTGTCTGTGATCCTTGAATGCTACAGTTCCTGTTTGTGTTTGGTTGTCTGTGATCCTTGAATGCTACGTCTGTGATCCTGGAATGCTACAGTTCCTGTTTGTGTTTTGTTGTCTGTGATCCTTGAATGCTACAGTTCCTGTTTGTGTTTTGTTGTCTGTGATCCTTGAATGCTACATTTCCTGTTTGTGTTTTGTCGTCTGTGATCCTTGAATGCTACAGTTCCTGTTTGTGTTTTGTTGTCTGTGATCCTTGAATGATACAGTTCCTGTGCGACTATTATATCTACTTTCACATATACGTAACAGAATATATTACTTAATGTCTGGCTTTTTGTCTGGAAGCTAACTGCTTCAAAACATGTGAATGTGGACACTAATGCCCGGGGGCTGTAAGCTATCAGCTCAAATTAGGTCGCGAATTAAACATATATATCAGTTTACACTCAACCTCGTATGTATTATTTACTCTGATACTGAACTAATCTGGCAAATGTCATTTGAATTCACGCAGTGGTTGCTAAGATGAAGTTGTCTGAAAATGCCAACGTTTAAACAGTCAAATACAATACAAAACAAAACAGTAATTTGCACTCTGTTTTATGTTCTTTCATCGATACTGATCAAAGCTGTGAAATTTTATGTGAATCTATGAAATGCTTTCTAACATACGAGCTTTTCATTTTATACATTTAACGGCCATAACTCCGTCAAAAGTAAATGGACCAGAACGCCAACATTTGTTCAACTACACTTCATTTGATACTATCAAATTTCGCGTTTTAGAAGTTTAAAATGAGCAGTCCGGGACCCGTTTTAATAATTTAAAATCAGTAAAGAGCCACACCTCAGCCAAAATCAATGGACCGGAACATCACGACGATATGCGCAACGAGGCTTCATTCTGATACTCCCTAACAAGTATCGTCAAAATATGTTTAAAACAATAGTAGAATTAATTAGTCCGGACAAGAAATAATCATCATCATACAATTAGTAAGTAGCCATAACTCAGTCGAAAGTCAATGAACCAGAACGCCGTGAGATATACGCGACTAGACTTTTAGTACGGGAAAAACTCTTGCTTTATTGAAGCATTATAAAAATCATTAAAGAGGTATACTTCAGTCGTAAGTCAATAGGCCGGACCGCCACGACGAGCAACTATACTTCACACTAATACTTCCTACAAGGTATCGCCAAACTATGTTTAGAAGTTTCAGAGAAATAGTGCGGATAAGAAACTGTGACTTACGGACGCATTATATTCCTGAAAGGCCATAACTCGGCGCAAAGCCAATGGGAACGTCGCGACGATAAGTGTAATTAAACTTCTTACTAATATGTCACTAAAACTAACAAGAAAAAGTGGTGGTTATTACTTATAAGAAAGTATTTTCAGCAAGTTTACAAACACTGAGGCCTTGAGCCAGGACCCAAAATTTTCGATATTGTTACCAACTCAAGGGACAAATTCTATTATCACTTTTTGAAAAGAACAATGTATATAGATTACATTTTTCCATGATAAAAAAAATTCGAACATTAATAGGTTACCATTGCAGTGCTTTCATATATGTTTTTGATGTTCATTTTTGAATCTCATGCTTGTGTGAATAATTATTGAGGTACTTTTTAAAGATGCAATTAAGTTTAAAATTCATATAAATAGTAAATAAGCTCTGTTTACCACTGAATTATGTTTAAAATCTCTATTTTGCTTCAAATTAGAAGTCAATTTACCCCACCCACTTTAATTGACACATATTTATACATTTAGTAGAGTCAATATTTTTCACATTAAATGAGTAAACTTGTAAGAATAAGTAATTTACAACATTTCTAAATAGTATTAACATGTTCTGATATACACATGTATTGCACAAATGACACAAACAGTCCAAAGGATTCTAGATAAGGGAAATGTGAGGTTTAACGTTTTTTGTAACATAAGTCTATTTTAGGTGTATGCGTCAATACTTATTATGATTACCGGGTAAACTTTTGGATTATGTATTACACATAAATACATTAATGAAACATTGCAAATTGCAACACAAAATCTTATTCGAAATCTATTTTAATGTTTTTAAATTACAATTTATGTATATTTTAAGGATTTAACACCTGAAATACTCCACCCATATACAACACAATGAAGAATTCTGCATATGAAATGTATTAATAGTATATGCATTGGCACAAACCAGTTTTGTGTTACTAAAAAAAGAATCGACGAAGAAGAACTAAATTGAATTAAATTGGGGTTTTACGTCGCATCACAAAAAGGTTATACGGCGCCAATATGAATGAACATTCCAGGCTCACTCTCCATTTACATCTAGGTAAACATATGCAGAATGTGCATAGAACCTTCTCGCCTGCAGAACTGCAGGGTTGCTGCAAATTCTCTGGTAAACACTCCATTTTTCGCTGGAGTCACGATAATTGTTTTCTGCCACCATGAAGACCTTTAACGAACATGACAAAAATGAGAAAAATGAACATGAATTCGGGGGAATTTTACCCCTCTGCATGAATAAGCAGTGGTCCTATTCTTCCTTGGGAACCAAACGGCGTCGACGAAGAATAATCTTTAGGGCGATACCCAGATCACAATACTAACTAATTACCATGTCAACTGTTTGTTAGTGTTGGTGCAGTTGTTAAGATATCACTAGAGAATTATGGCTATTATGGTAGTATGTACTTACCATACGGTAGGTACACACCATAAGAGATACGATTCTCGCAGCTACAATATCACCTGCTTATATCTTAACATAGGTTGTGATGTTCTCCGTGCTTGATTAAGAGTATGGAATTAACTAGGATGGACTGTCAGTAACCATCAACCTTACTTTTGCGCACGCAAATGCAAATGGAATGACTATTACTTAAAAGAAGTTGTATTGCCAATGAAGAGAGAGAGAGAGAGAGAGTGGGATGGAATGATACATAGGAATTCAGGAACCAGCTCTACTAACGAATAGACTCCTATGTTTCATTAACGTGATGGGAGAAAAAATCGATACGCGTGACCCCCTGATTTACGTCCCCATCTGACGGACGTAGGTAAGGTAAAGTGTCTTGCCCGAGAACACACGGATAAAATTCACCAGGAGCTGGTGAGGCTTGACACAGGGTCCTCTGAATTTCAAGTCCCCCGTGCTATCCACTGCATCAAAAAGGCTGTATGCGCAAGCACGGTGACTGCATTAAACTACATACAACTACAATGTTAATCCGCCATACGGTTACATCCAAGAAACTGGGTCACAACGGTCACTCTTATCTAGCAAGTTAGAATCAAGTTCCTGTATGCCGAGTTGCAGTATGTATGCCCAGCTCATTGTTGTTTTGATAAATTTGGCAAATTAAGGCTTTGCGGTAATAAAAGACAATTAAGAATACTCAGTAGATATCATCTCATTTACATAATATAGCTTAATATGACAATATAGCATACAATATAAGATAACACTTTTTAAACGCTTCCAGATAAGGATCGGTACCCAGTGCATCAGGAGAGTTCAGATTTAGTGACTACGGTTCGATTTACAGAGGTTTACTCTAAAACTATGCCTGACATACAGGTGCTTCAGCAAATATGTATTAAAAACACCTAAAAATAAACAGTTTAACCATAAAATGACTTCTTCTTTTCCTTTTTTTTTTTTGCCATGAGTTGAACTTGTAGTGGTATACTTGATGATTTTAGTTCGTGGATTTTATTCGTGCAATATGCGATTTGTAAACATGGTTAAGTCTTTACAATGGAATGAATACCTTATCAAAAGTCACATTCTTTATATATTGCAGTTAGCTTAAAACTAAATTTCAAATGTTTTCATGAAAAATGTACAACTTCAAGCTATAAACAAAAGACCCACTGACATTGGCCCAAAGTGCTCTCATGTTCTTAAAAAAACAACAGAAAACAAATCCAAAACAATCTTTGAATCCGTAAAACTGTGACCCCCGTAGTGGCCATATTTGACCACATTGTCACCATTTGAACAAACTAGGTAGAGGATCATAAGCGTATGCTACATGCGAAATATTATTTAGTTTTTGAAGTGTCAGCGATGTTTTCATAGGCTTTCCTATATAACTCAATGTAATTGTGTGACCACCGGGAAAGGGCCAAACTTGATTCCTGGGTCATCATTTAAATAACTTGGTAGAGGACAATAATCTTCAGCTACATGCAGCTTACTAGACCTATAGCTCTTGCAGTTTCAGAGAAGAAAATGTTTATAGACGTTCCTACATAACTCTGTGTAAAAGTGTGATCTCGGTGACGGGGCAAAATTTGACCATAGGATCACCATTTGTGACCAACAATTGTTAGAGATCGATACACTTATGCTACAGTAATATACCTCTAGCTCTTGTAGTTTTAGAGAAGAATATGTTGATGGACTTTCCTATATAACTCTTTGTAAAACTGTAACCCAGGACCGGGCAATATTTGACCACAGGGTCACGATTTGAACAAAATTGATAGAAAGAAATATAAAAAGATCGGACAGCATTCAAGGAGGACAGACAACCACAAAACACAGAAACAAACACGCAAACAGACAAACAAGAAGGCAAAAGTAATAATAAATGCTAACGACATCACAAACACAAAAGGGTTGACAATAGGGCTACCGCCTTGGAACGGTCAGTGGCAAAGTAGGTCACTGGGGCTTTAAACCGGTTCTAGGGTGCACCAAACCTCACACTTACCCTACTGTCATCCCATTAAAACAGGACAGTGTAAATAAAGAAATCCCCGCCATGATCTAATCTATAACCAACCAGGCAGCATCAATAGGCAATATAAGTAAAAACACAAATATGCTCACAAGTATACAAGTAAAACAGAAAACCATGAGTTTATACTACATAGTAGACCTCTAGCTCTTGTTTCGTTAGAGAAGAGTTTTTTAAAGATATTTCTATATGACTCTATGTAAATATATGACCCCTGGGGCGGAGCCAAATATGACCCCAGGATTAACATTTTAACAAACTTGCTAGTGGACCGTAAGCTTATGCTACATGCATAATATGTGACCTTTTGCTCTTACAGTTTTAGAGAAGATTTTATTTTTAAAGATTTCCTACATGACTCTGTGTAAAACTGTTACCCCGGGGTTGGGCCATATTTAACCCCGGGGTCATCAGTTTATAAATAATTTTTAGAGGACCCTAAACTTATAATACATACAACATATTAGACCTGTAGCTCTTGTAGTTTCGGCGAAAACGATCTTTTTAAAAGAAACGTGACTTTTATTTAAAAGGGGGAGATAACTCTAATAACAGGAATCAGCTACCATGTTGGAACTGCTATCATGAATGTTTTTGTTTCACTGCAAGTTACTCAATAACATGTTACTAGTAAGAATTGTCTCTTGAGATGGTAACAAAAAGGTGTATGACTCATGGCCTAACTGGGACAAATGTCAACATTTGCTCAGTCCCTCCGCACTCATTCATACCCAGTCTACTTGCATTCTTTATTCTTTGAAATTCGTATCTAAAACAACTGTTAAAATCCTGATGACACGTATTCAAGATATCAATTACATGTTCAGAATACAGTTATAACTAAAAAAAAAAAAATAACAGTAACTGCACTAAAAATGGTTTTACGAAGAAAAATATATTAGCACTCTTTTATACAGAACTACCTTCGAATGCACCAGGCAGGCATATCCGGTAGATTTGGTTGGAGTAATGTAACCTATAAGGATTACCGGAATAACGTTACTATCTTACATTCGTTACAATTGCAGATTCAAGACAGATTATTGATATATCTTAAAATAAGTTTGCTATACTAAGGATCGTAGTTTGTGTACTAAAGATAAACCCAAACAACGTCAAACTCGTTTTACGAAAAATTAGTCTCATTAAGTGTTTAATCTTGTAAAGCATTTCCTTTGAGATGGAACGATGCGATAACGGTTTGATAACTGAATATCTAAACCCACTGCTGAAGGATTCCTTAAAGTGCAAAGACATATTGTTTAGACGAAGCTTTTTATACAAAGTGAATTAAGACGCTAAAAAAAATCAAAGTTTAAAAGATAAGAGATCGTAGCGACTAGAGAATTCTTTCACATCGTTAGTAAATTTAAGCTAATTATTAGAATGATGCATAGTGTTTTTCAAAATGTAAAATGAGTTATATCAGCTGAACAGATTTTGTATGTGTTAAGATAAAAGATAAAGTAGCAGTATATCAGACAAAATTATAAACATGTTCTTTTATAATAAATACTGAAAGGGGAGAACCTTTCGCACAACCTAGAGAAAAAAAGTACCAGACTCGGCTTTATTGAGGCTGCTCATGAGATGTTATGTAAGAAATAATTCCTCTCACGCCCCTAGCAACGGTATAAGAGGTATTATACTTCAAAGCATCCAACATTTGGCTCGATGATCCCACAAGACTCGTAAAAAATAGCACCACCGATTCGTAGCACTGGGAGACGCGGAAAGGCGAAAAACTGTTTATTTTGTTGTTGATGTTGTTTATGCTGTAAAATAGAATTCTGTCAATTAACATTGCAATTGTATTCGGCTGTATGAAACGTGTTCGATACACTGACATACAATTTTGATGAGACCCTTGTCATTGATCTAGCTTCAATTGTGTTGGGGTGGTGAAGGAGGGTTGGGATGGTAGAAGTGTAGGGTGTGGAGGGGGAGGTGGGGCGTGGAAAGGTAACGTCTTAATATGCCTGCATGTATAAAGTTAAATGTTATTTCTAAAAAAGAAACTTTTAGGACATGTTGAGAAATATTAGATCATGTTGAGGAATATTAGATCGTGTTTAGAAAACATGTAACTGTAAGAACATAACAGGACTATTTTGAAGTCATCAGACACAATAATAATAATTTACCTCATTGGTTTAAACAAAGCTTGTCCTTCGTCGCTAAACGTTATAATCAGCTTCAACTGAGTACCTCCCTCCTTCATTTCTAAAAAAACAAAACAAATATAAATGAAAAAGTTGTATTTTTGTAATGTTTTCCACATGAAATAGAGATGTATTACGCGGGTTTTATTGACACTGGCATACCAAGCAATGTCATATGAAATAAAACCAAAATACATAACTATTCTTGTGTTTAGTGATGCCATATTATTTTCCTTAACACACATTAATGTTATGCTCTGTACAATAATGGAAAAAACACGTCTGCTATATTTGTTTTCTATTTATTAAGTAATGGTGCGCGCCATTAATACAGACATTAAACATCAAATGCTATCAGAACTCGTTATTTAGCCAATTTGCATTTAGAAATTGGCAATAAATTATATATTTATATAACATGTTCATGCTTTGTGATTGTTATGATCTTTATAATGCTCACGAAGTTATTGGCGTGTACGATCATCCACTGAAACAAATTGCATTTACCATCCTTATTTTGTTAGAAGTTTCCGTAATGTTTTTTGTTAACTTCTGTTTATTTATAACGTTGAACTAAACAAGTTGATCATTTGCTTTACTCCCAACTCAAAAGAACAATCCTTGTCATTTAAAACAAATTTCAGTATTTGTCAGGGTGGTATAAAATCTTCTCCACAATAGTTTAACGTTGGTTCAACCCTTTCATGTCAGTGATCTCTGTGTCACACACATCACTTTCAAATACATTTATTCTCCGTGTAATTATTGTTTGAAGTGCATGTATTGGATGAATGCCTTCTGATAATGTTACACTCCGGTTCGACATTTGCATCTAATTTTACTAATGTGTTATTCATTTACTCATTGCGCATTGAGCTCGTCGCATTATTGTAGAGTACAGCAATTATATAATTGAATTAAATAACTCGTGCCCTCAATGGTTTATTCTCTTGTTGCTCTGGCTATATTGTCAAGTCATTGAGTACCTTCTTTGTGGCTTTCTTTGCTATTTTTTTTGTATTTATATATACACGAGCATTTTTGTGTTTTAATTATATTGCCTATTAATGCTGTCTTGTTGGTTAGAGAATAGTTCTAAGCGAAGTATCAGAATTATCTCCTATATATTAAAAACAACTTATTTCATTTTTTATCACCGACTTTGTTTACACATGGCTTTATAGCATTATTATTGATAATTAGTTATGCTATATACTATTCGAAATTGTTTGTTTAAAATACTAGGTGTAAGTGCTCTTTTGTAGCTTTTGTAGCTTTACTCCATGATAGTATTATACATGCTCTTCTCAATGTAATGTAACCGCCTCATTGTAATAGGCGATGAACATTGTATGATGTTTATGCTGAATAAAATAATTGAATTGAAAATTGATAATATCTATGTCACTCTGTCATTGATCCTGAGCATACACGGCTTTGGGTCTCTTCTACGGTAATGATATGCATTTTATGCGTAAAATTTATTTTGCTCGGTATATAAATGATGTTCAACAATTATGAACGGATCAAATATCAGAATATGTGGTAGTTTTCCGGTCCATTATATATTGTACACGGTCACTGTTTAACTATTATAGTACTAAATAGTGATGCCTGACCCATTACAAACAATTAGATTCAGTAGTAAAGCATCGTCTAAAAATAATGTTCTCGGGAAAATCTGAGTTGACTATACTCAGTACATTTGAAAACGCAACATTTTTTTATTTTTCGTTTATTTTCAGTCCGTTTTTTTTTTGTTCAAATCAAGATTGTATTTTATGTTTGTTAGTACACACGTACCTTTGTTCCAAAGGTTAACATATGGCGATAAACAGTTGCATACGATTTGCTCTACTTCTTTTAGTTAAAACACATTTAGCACGAGGACTTTTTTTAACATCTCTAGAAATTTAAAACATACGACGTGTTGCGTTTTCAAATGTACTAAGTGTAATTTTAATATTAATATTAACAGTGCAACACGATTCAATTTAAATGTCTTACCAATATCTACAATCTGTTCTTCCATCATATCTTCCATTATACCATCGACTGCCGGGTCGTCTGAACTGTAAAGACCATACTGGTGAATACCCTTGTGAAACCGTTCCCAGTTGGACAACGCTGGTCTAAACGTAAGATAAATATATTTATTTTAGATGAGAAGTTCTGCTTTTACATCACAGTTTACTCTATAATTCCTGGGTCATTCGATTGATTCAATGTGTTTAGTGATCTTCAATGCTATGCTAGTTTGCGAACTTCTGGAATTCGCGATGATATCATGTGTTTTGGTCTGAGGAGGAAGGGCAAATACGCAATCGAAGACTTTTGAAGTCATTTATTCTATATGTCATATGTTTATCGTTTATTTCTTCAAACGATTTATTGTATTGCATCGTTATGTTTGTGTTTGTTGCTTCCAAGGGATCCCATTTTAAGTATTTATTTATGTTTTTGTTCATCTTTTACAGTATAAGTTAAATACGATGGCACCAATGATGACGACAGGAAACGTACAAATAGTGACGGAAGTGTTCAATACGACGTAGATGTAGAATTCTCTCAAAACAAATGCGAAAAATACCGAAGCATTGTGGTGTAGTTGTTAGAGCGTCTGCCTTGCATTCGGGAAGACGTGGGTTCGAGTCACCGACCGCGTCATACCAAAGACTTTAAAAATGGAGTAGTCACTTGTAACTCTTGCTTGACGAGCAAATAATGGGTAGTGCTACGACTGATTGACCAATGTCAGAATAATGTGACTGAGGGGTATCATGTCTACTACCGCGTGGTATTCCAGTGTGGCAGTACTATAAAGAAACCATTGAGTTCACTGCTTCAAGTAGACATATCATCACATCACACACAAAAACACACAGATAAAAGTCCAGACTCCATTGTGCCTATAATCGTCGGGTAGGACGCCTGTCGTAGGCGGACGGATTATATCCTTAGAAATTCATACACACACACACACACACAAATGCGAAAATTATGAACACGATTCCCGGATAAAAGGTTCCTCTCCTACTTCCAATTAAAGTAATAAATACATAGAGGGTGGGTCAATATCCAGTAATTTCATTTCTGTGTAGCATTACTTCCGTATGTGTGTACGATGTCTCTCATATAGGTTACTAAAGGAAAAGTGAAACGCATCTCAGGAATGTTCGCTATATAATGTATATACTGCATAATCAATTACATGATTACAGAGAAATCCCAAGATGTTTTGTAAAAAATGGTTGCAGCTAGTTAAGGATTGACAAAATGTTGCTGTTGTAGAGCTTTTAATCACAGTACACTTTGAGATACACAATAATTCAGAAATGTTGAAGTTCCGCTTTGAACATTTGTGTTATTTCAGTACTGTATTTAATGTAAAGAGATTGCACAATTTTACGTCATAAGTCTGCTCACCTGTTCGAGCCAAACGTATATACTATTAATAATGAAACATTGAAGGGATAACATTTGTTGTGTTATGTGTTGTTTGAGTATCTTTTCCGAAAGGAAAGGTCTAATGTAGTCATGTACCATTATACTAACAGCAGCATATTGTACATACAATATATATCAGAAACACCCGAGTTGCGTTTCTGTTTTCCTATACTTTTTGATCAACATTTGCATATACTTTTGTATATAATACTTTTCAAATAAAGTATTCTCATTACGCTCGTAATTTAATGCATTCCTAGCATGTGTGCGCTTTTATTATGAGATATCTAGTCTATGTCTTGATGTCTGCTGGTAATTTAAACATGTCTCAGATGAATACAAGTAGGTATAAAAGTCGACAAGAAATGAAGCATTCACATTTAGATGAAAACAAAATGAGTGATGTGCTGTAACTAAAGGAATTGCTCGCGCCAAGTTAACCGACGGGGGACCGTTGAAACTCTGAGGTATGACAGCACACGAGAACTTACACGACGTGGGGATGTTTGAAACTCTGAGGTATGACAGCACACGAGAACTTACACGACGTGGGGATGTTGGAATGAGAATGGTCTTCAGCAACAAGATATTGAGTTGTACGATTTTAGATTTGTTAAAGGACAATGCATGATAGGAGGGTATTTTGACCCCCAAACTATTCAGAATGCATAAATAGATAGTTTACTATAGTTTGTTGTACATGTTAAATTAAATTGATCATATTCTCTCTTCAGCTGATCTTCTGAATTCTTCTGTTTAAATAAAAGATTTAACCAGGTCTAAATATTTTTTTCTTCTTATTTTGCCATATATTTTAAAGGCAAGTTTTTGATCCTAAAATAGTGAGTGATGTAGACAAGAGCAGTTTGCTGGATAATGAAGCGTCCTTATCAAATACCAGAAATAACAATAAATCAGCTGCGCTCGAGGGTGCGCTTTGTATTTCCAGGGCCAAAAAAATACTGAAAAATGCTAAAATTGTCCTTTTTCGAAAGAAACTGTCGTGTTTGTGAACCCGTTAAAACTCGTTTAGAGCCTTCAAAATATTCGGTCTATTTGTAGCTAAAGTAGATATTCAAAATGTGAGCAGTAAACTGCGCAATATTGGGGGCCAATTTTGCCCCTTATCATACCTAGTCCTTTGTTGTTAGTATTGATATATGGCTAGTTGGCTAGTTTAAAACAGTTTATGAATACGTTTTACTTAAATACCGGGATATTTAACAAAAAAAACTTAGCAATTGCTTTTTTGATAAAAAAATTGGTTATAATAAACGTTAAAGTTACAGATATTATAGGTTGTTATCACTAGTTAAAAGATGGTATTAAAAACAATACGCGACATATGATATCAATATATGAACACTTAACTTGTCACACTTAATTAAATCTCTCCGGCGGACAGGGTAATAACTGGGGACATTTTTATAATTTACAAGTGTACGAGGCAGCTGAAAAGTAGGCAGAAAAGAACAAAGACCCATAACATCTTTGTAATTTCTCGCATTTACAAGATTTATGTCAATATTTTCTGACGGTTGACATATGTAGCTGAAGTAAAAAGAACATCTAGGCGGGTGGCAAGTAATTTATGTCACTTAGTTCACATTAAATGTTCTACCTCAATTAGTTATTGCGTTTTCACTTTATTTACACATCATTTACGGGAAGGTAAACTGTTGCTACTTAGCACAAGATGCATGCATAATTATAGCCGTAAATGCAGCGTAATTTGATGTTTTGAATGCGATTACCCTCCAACGAAACGACATTGTCATACAAGTCGGCATTGGATAGTTCCGATATTCAAGTTCTAGCTCCACACCCTACTGTTTATTGGATAGTTGCCCACGTGTAGGGTGCCAATATGTCCGCAACGTGCCAATGTGTCCGGGGACATATTAGACCACACGTAAGTAATTACTTAATTAAATCCTTATTTATTATATAAATTCCTTATATATGTCTATTTTATTTCGTTAATTTTCTTTATCCATGAATAAAAACAAAACAGCAAAATCTCCTCTCGATCTTTACTGATTGATATCAAAGATTAATTTGTTTGAGACACCCCATAAATTTCGCTCGTTGCGGACACATGTGGTCCAATATGTCCGCAGACACATTGCCACGTTTGGCACGTTGCGGACATATTGACACCCTACACCCACAAGCATTGGTTTTGTGCTCCATTGTATTTTAGAGATGTTTGTGAGACTACACGTGCTTTTATATATAATTACATATTGTTATTTTAATTGGCTCAAATATAAGCTTGATTATATACTAAGCACAAATAAAAAACGCCCACTGTAAATGCAAAATATTCTATTAAACAATTTCAAATTTGCCAGGTACAAATCTGTTATGGATTATACCAAAACTTCATATTGCACCTCGCACAAAATCCTAGGAATTTCATTGGATTAGAGCGGTCACATGGTGACCCTCTATTATTCTATAGTGGGTCAGTAGATTTCATAGAGGGTCACTAAAACAATATGGACTACAATTCCGATTCAGAATTTAAATCATTCGCAAATAGTTCATTAAGGCGTTAGTAACAAACATAATAAGTAAATTAATACTGTTTTTAAACTGTACCGGTGGTGACGTCAACGTCATGACTCAAATTGCGCGAACGTCTCAGTGACATTGACGCTCCATTAAAATGGGTTAAATATCGGTGTTGCCTTAAAAAAAGGTGCTCGATGCAATAAATCCATTATTGGGTTTGTTACTGACCCCATACAGAAATATGTGGGGTCAGTCACATATATAGGGGGACTCGGCTATTGCCTCGCCCACTATAAATCTTACTGACCCCACATATTTCTGTAGGGGGTCAGTAACAAACCCAATAACTAATAACAGGGAGGTAATTTGATAATTGCTCTGCTATCTACAAAAGCTGTGTTTTGTGTGTGCTATTTTTGGTAAGGTAAATTCAGAAACTTTGTCTCGGACAACTGACACTGAATTGATATGTATGGGGGCAAAAATGCATTTTTAAGGAAAAGAGGCATACTCTCTCTTGTTTACTAACCTTTTCAATTAATTCTTTGAAATTTTGGCGGCGGTCTATCTAATTATTCCTTACATATTATTAATTAAGAAAAGTCGTCAGTTTTTATATTTGTACAGTATATGTATATATATATATATATATATATGCGGTAGTCATGTTAGCAATCTAAGTAAATGTATACTATTCTCCGCTACATTGGTTTATATCATTACCTAAACTATTTTTGTTAAATGTTTAACATTATTTTTCATGTAATCAGGCAGCATATATTTCCAAACTGTGTACGATGTTGTTCTTTTAAAGCTATAGACTCTATACTTAAATCTCATGCTTGTAGGCCTGTCTTTATTTGTGATCTCGCGTACACTAGCTCAAAGTGAATTCGGGTATTTAACGGATCAAATTTAACGCAGGACATCATTTACCTGATAGATATCAAGAGGTGCACATCTTACATGTGCAGAGGTAGCACTATGAGATGGTGAAAATACCTCATTGAAGGTTCCATGTTTACCTCATATGCATACCATCTTCGGGATGGTTCTGTTGACAATTTAAATATTGAGTTCTGCTCAACCCGAGACTAGAGGGCATGAACGGTAGCTAGCATAATTTTTTCTTTACATGAACAGTTTCAATCAAACCGATACTGCAATACTTTTTGTATTTATCGTGTTCATACTATTATTGTATCTAGTTATTAATAACCAACAAATATTATATTTATTATTATATACTCACAACCTGGAAATTTCTGCAGAAAAAATATAATGCGCCAAAACAATGATGTCAATAACGTCAACATCGTTAACAACGTCAACAGTTGCATGACGTCATTTTGAGTGAAAATAATAATAATAGGTTATTTAACAGTGTATTGTGCAATACGGGTTTTTTATTGTCCGAGTACATGTTGTGGTGAAAGTCATATTGGACTAGACGCCGTCTCGTCCAATATGACTTTCACCACAACATGTACGAGCACAACAAGTGTACGTTAAATTTTGGACCGCCCAATATGAAAAACAAGAGGTCAATGACCTTGAAGCTCTACTGATAGATTTTGAAAGCTAGGTGATCAGCATTCCTGTGAAGTTTCATAAAAAAATGTGAAGTAGTTTCAGAGGAGTAGTCGCTACAAGTTGAAGTTTTTACTATATAACTCTAGGTTAACAAAGATGGCCACTTGCAGCCATGTTTAATGTTGAATCAAAATAATTTTCGACAAGGATCAACATCTTGTCATGCTGATATCAATATCACTTACACTTTTCAAGAAGTAGTCGTTACAAACTGTTTTTAAAAAAATCTATTTTTTGCCATGGCGGCCATCTTGAATTTCCGGCCGACCTAAAAAAATCTGGGATCAATTAGACATCAAGAACAACCTTCCTGTAAAATTTCATAAAAATGTGTCAAGTACTTTCAGAGGAGTAGTCGCTACAAGTTTTTACTATATAAATCTATGTAAACAAAGATGGCCGATAGCTAAAAAATTTCGACAAAGATCAACATTATGTCATGTTGATAATTTTAGAAAATGTCCCATATCAATATCACTTACAGTTTTCAAAAAGTAGTCGCTACAAATTTATTTATTTTAAATCTATTTTTAGCTGTGGCGGCCATTTTGAATTTCCGGCTAGCCTGAAATTTTGCTAGGATCAACTAGACATCAAGAGCAACATTCCTGTGAAGTTTCATGAACATCCGTCAAGTAGTTTTAGAGAAGTAGTCGCTACATTTTTTTAATATATAACTCTATGTAAACAAAGATGGCTACTGGCAGCCATGTTTAACGTCGAATCAAAATAATATTCGATTCAGATTAACATCATGTCATGCTGATCATTTAAGAAAAAGTCCCATATCAATATCACTTCTAGTTTTCAAAAAGTAGTCGCTACAAACTTATTTTTTAAAAATCTATTTTTAGCTGTGGTGGCCATCTTGAATTTCTGGCCGATTTCTAGGATCAATTACACATCAAGACCAACATTCCTGTAAAGTTTCATGAAAATCCGCCAAGTAGTTTCAGAGAAGTAGTCGCTACAAGTTTTTACTATATAACTCTATGTAAACAAAGATGGCCGCTGGCAGCCATGTTTAACGTCGAATCAAAACGATTTTTGACAACGACCAACATCATGTCATGCTGATCATTTTAGAAAACGTCCCATATCAATATCACTTATAGTTTTCAAGAAGTAGTTGCTACAAACTTGTATTTTAAAAATATATTTTTAGCTTTGGCGGCCATCTTGGATTTCACATCAACATGAATTTTTGGTAGGATCAACTAGACTTCATGGGCAATATTTCTGTAAAGTTTCATGAAAATCCATCCAGTAGTTTCAGAGGAGTAGTCGCTACAAATAAAAGTTTACGGACAGACAGACGGACGGACGGACAGACGGACGACGGACGCCGCACCACGGCATAAGCTCTGCTGATCTCTAATCAGAAGAGCTAAAAATAATTCGGGACGGTACAACGCCCAATAACAACATTAAGTACAATCACGAACCGCTGATTGGGCTGTAAAAAGTATTAGTATAATAGATCCATTCAAAACAGAAATGGGTTGTCATTTCATATCTGAAAAGAATTCTCATGACTGATTCCCATATTACACAAGCTGCGTTTAATGCCAGCAGGTTGAGGAAAGGTTATCATATTTAAATTCGTTCAATTAAAAACTAGTTTTGTATGTGATAACGCGCTTACTAATGTGTCTAAGTAATCTTTATTTGATAAAAAAAGCATTTAACATTGGAAAGAAAGTATATATTTTATCATTATCTTTGGCACAATTGTCACATTAAATGAAATATGAAAGCGCTTTAGAAGTCAAAGCCATTTGCACACTGTATAGAAATCAAATATAGGTTCTTTACCTTACAATTTGTCATCTATTCATTATCGTGAAAATAAAAAAATACTCACCCGCCATTATAATTGATGTATATCGGCAAACCCTTTCCTTTTCGACGTATCCGTTTGCTTTGTAGTTTTAGAAAGTTTGAATATGGAACGAATTTAGTCTTTTCAAAATTAAATTTCAACCCGTTAGAAAATTGTAAAAAGTTTAATAATTTATCAACATAATCATCTGTTTCATTGAATGTAGCACTTATATCACTTTGTCTGTTCTTAATATTTATTTGGTTTGCGTTTTCATAATTTGGATTTTCTTGATTATAACTTTCACTGCGGTCTTTGATGTCTTCAATGGTATCGTTCATTGTCCCTTTGATTTCCATGGCGCGTTTACCCATTTCTGGACTAATATTCTCACTAGTGTAATTGCTTTTGTTGAGTCTTTTTCTAAGAGTGAATATATGTGGCTGGTCAATCGGCTCCTCGAAGTTTCTACTGGCGTCTCTGTCTTTAAACATTCCATTGCCCCCGTTATGTTGAGTTGGTAGTTGGTGAATTGCAACAAATATGGAACAGAAAGACAAAGCTCCACATGCAAGAATAGCCACTCGGACTTTCAGTTTCATATTATTTTCAAGTAAACACATCTAATATGTATGTAACATTACCCGTACAGAAATATGAGACTACGCCTTTCATTCAATCGTAAACAAATCTGAATCTTTTAGAATGTGTCTAGCTAAATGCACATGTACACTTTCCAAGAAATCCCACAATATACAAAACTGTTTTCTCTGATTTCCATTACGCTTGCTTAAAACGGTGTTTTAGTCAATCGTGTGGAAAAGAATATTATTTTCACTAAACTGTTTGCTAATAATAACTATATTAGTTTCATGTTATAGCAGATAGTCTTCGTTTCATCTCAGTGTGGATTATTGACGAACAGTCAGGGCATACTTGTTCGATAACCTGAAAATACAAAATATACGTACTGTTTAACTGTATTTCTGTCATGTGTTTGCAGTAGAAAAAACAATAGTATACTTAGGTAGGCCGCATGTTTTGGCATTCCCCCGATTTTTATCTGCTAAAAACAAAAAAAGATGAACTTTAAACTAAAACATACTATGAAAACCATTGGTCCCAAGTATGAACAATGTCAAAAAAAGTACACATGTCCTCTTCATGAATATATTAGCTGTATAACATTAAAGGGTCGCGCAAAAGAGCGCAAGGGTATTAAATGACCCCAGGGTCGGTTGAATTTTTTATTTAATATTTTGAAAATTTTAAAAACATGCGGCCTACCTAGAATAGTATTCATTCAATACTCACCTATATTTAAAAACACCCGAATGGAAATAACATGCAAATCGCTTAAAGATTAATAGTGATATTAAAATGTTAGCGATGTATGCTTATAAATCCTTTGAACTCAGAAATAATGTTGCACTCAGAAAAGTTTTGCAGTTTTAAAAATATATATGGACATACATATAATAGTACATTTATACTTTCCAGTCCAATACTATAAATAAAATAGGATACATTACTGTTTATTTTTGAGTGATATTCTGGACAATTATTATGTTAGTTGAAAATTGTAAAATATGTATAATTACACTGATGTCCGCTATTGAACATTTGAGATATATGTTAACATAAATTTAAAAACATAAAAAAATTGCTCATGGGTCATTACGGCTTATTGTAAAATATTGAAATGATTGTAAGGTTTAGGTGGGGATGGCCTAGACCCCACTAGACCTATTACGAGGTGAATAAAGAATCTTCTTCTTCTTATCTATAGAAAGTTATGAATAAAAATATAGTAAACATTATCTACAATCACAAAAAAAAAGCAAACAAAATGTTAAGAACATGAAATTAATCTGTCTGACAACACGTGCACGTTTGAACTAGTATATACCCAATCAGTTTGTTCAGTTTTGCACCTGTTTTAATCATTCCAAACATAAACAAGAACATATCCAATTTACTGATTTGATTTATTCTTTTACCTACAAATTGCATATTCATATCTAAAGGGTGCACAGAAGAACAGCATAACATTCACATCACTAGAAATCAAAATAATAGCAGAATATTACACCTTTAAAGTCTGAATAAAACAGAACATATGGTGTCACTTGCAAACTCAAAACATGGAGAAAATAATCATTGACAAGTCCTACAAATAACTACAACAAGATAATCCAGTTTCCAATAGTTATTATATTACAACTAGATATAATTTGCTTAATATGTCCTTATATACCACTTCACTAGTAGATCGAATACAGTCGAAGTTGATGAGGTAGTCTGATAGAAAACCAAGAAGAACAGATGTGCGCATGCCCTAAGCCAGAAACTTGTTTCAATGGAAAGAACCAAACGACACATGTTTTTGATAAGTCACCCGATTGGTTAGAAGATGTCTTTCTGAGAGCATATACCGTGTCGACTCGACGCGTGCTTTCCCTACCCAAAGCTGTATGTGCAGTATGTTCTGACGCCTTCAAAGCTCACTCTTTAGTTTTTGACTTTAAAACGGCTTGCATATTACTACATTTCGGAGTTGTTTGGAGTTTTCTTATATTAGTAATACGACTTAAGGTTTATGGAGCAAAAATAACAGCACGCCGCGAGTTAAATCACAACGACAACCAGATTACCGTATTTCCCTTTAGCACAAATAGGATCTCTTGACGATACCCAATATTTCTGATTCAGAAGTTTAAAAAAAAAAGTATGCATTTAGATTTAATGTTATAATGTACAATTTGTTTTCATATATTTGAGCGTTTTTTGAGAAATATTGAGTAGGTGCAAAGTTGCATTAAGTTAATTTACTTTCCATTTTTTCGTCAAAAGAAGAAAATGCATTTTATAAAATCTAAATATCACTGTTATCAAGTCAGCAATAAGCAACAAAAACATTAATCGATTACATCACTTGAATGCAGCTTTTTTTTTCCAGCTCATTTCACTTCGTGTCTACTTTCTTACTTCCTATATATTAGGCTGGGACGTTTTCGCTATTAACCTACGGATAAGCTGTAGACATTATTTTCAGTATTTATTGACAGTCACACTAGCGTTTGTAACTGCTTAGTAATAAACTTCAATAAACAATCTTATAGCTGTGTGACGGCTGTAAAAAGTCGCTTCGACTACAAATCAGTAGTGTTATTACTTACTGGTCCTTTGGGATCATCAAGCCCAATCTTTGTGGCTTTAAAGCAAAGACAGGAAAAGCAGCATTCAAGGACGACAGTCAACCACAAACACACACAGAAACAAAGAACAAAGTTGAAGATGAATAAAAGGCCAAATAAAACATCACAAACACAAAAGGGTTGACAATAGGGCTACCGCCTTGGAACGGTCAGTGGAAAAAAAGGCCTCTGGGGGTTTAAACCAGGTTCTAGAGTGCACCAAATATCACACTTACCCTACTGTCACCACAATAAAACTGGACAGTTTAAATAAAGAAATCCCCTCCATAAACTAGTCTCTAACCAACAAGGCAACATTAATAGGCAATTTAAGTAAAACACAAAAATGCTCATGTATATATAAATACAAAAACAACAATAGCCTAGAAAGCCACAATAAAGGGCCAAATAAGACATCACAAACACAAAAGGGTTGAAGCCGATGTTAGAAGGCGTAAGACATGTTGCCCTTTATATGAACTATCACGTCCTATTAGGTAATACTGGAACAGCAAATTCAGAGGGAGATGCTGTGAAATATGAAGTTTTCCCATCAGACATATCGAGTGAGCTACCCAGTCCTATTAATTCGGGACAATAGTCTATGTCTAATAATATGCAAGTGTGTCCGTATGATATTAAATAGCAAGTTCCATAAAAAGCCACAACATGGGGCTGGGTCAGTTTTTTTTTTAATACATGTTTGACAACAGGTTTATTATTACAAAACATGTAAGGCACAGACATAGACATACTTTTGGCACAGTTATTCATAACGAAATTATAATTCAATGCGAGTAAGAGTATGTAAGAATAAGAGTATGTAAGAATTAAATATCGATTTTCATATTTCCATAGCATAAAATAATAAACACTTTCAATATGACCGACTTGTTCTGACAGATAGTATACACGATTTGATATCTTCCCAATTCATTATATCAGCTGACGTTATCTCTCTTTGCAGTATTATTATTATCAAAACAATTTGCTAGATTTTATTTCATTATCCAATAATGTATTATATACATTATTTGATATGGCCGCCTCCCCACCTCCTCCTCCTCGCACACAATCTTTATATGGTATCCAATGTTGGTTGATTCTTTAAAATCAACGATGCCATGGTTTAATTCTTTATTTGCGCTGTATCGTTTTACTGGGAAGATAATAGAGCTGGATTGAGGTTTGGTACAACCTAAAATCTGGTTTAAACCCCAGCGACCAATTTCGCCACTGACCGTTCAAATGCGGTAGCCCTATTGTCACCCTTTTCATGTTTGTGATGTCATATATATTGCCTTCTGTTTATCCTTGTAATTGCTGCTTGTTTCTCTGTGTGTTTTCGGTTGACTGTTGTCCTTGAATGCTACATTTCTAGTTCGACTTTGTGCGTGTTTGTGGTTGACTGTTGTCCTTGGATGCATGCTAAATTTCTTGTTCTAATTTTTAGAGGAAATCAACTGAAGATGATAAAAAGCACTATTTAATAGTATAATGGCTTTGTCAGTGTGAGGGGAGTCTGTGTTTTGTAAGAACATTGCACTTATGTCAATCTTTGAGTTTGTATATCGACAACTTTATCAAGTCCCTGGCATAAGCAAACAGACTGGTAACGCTGATTATATGAACTTTTTCTAGATATTAGCCAAATGCTGGTAATGATAATAATACTATACGTATTACCGTCATTAAGAGAAGATTATTCTGAAGTTTATCAATGTTTTTGTCAGCTTTACTCAAACAATAAAGCAACACTACTGGGAATCGGGCTTGCATATGAAAACTGAAAATATCAAGGACTTAACATTTATTGAAAAACATATCAATTTATAATATGCTTAGATCAAAGGAAAAACGCGAGCATCTTTGTGTTTTACCTATATTGCCTATTAATGCTGCCTTGTTAGTTAGAGAATAGTTCATGGCGGGGATTCCTTTATTTACACTGTCCCGTTGTATTGGGATGATAGTAAGGTAAGTGTGAGGTATGGTGTACCCTAGAACCTGGTTTAAACCCCCAACGACCTTTTTTGCCACTGACCGTTCTAAGGCGGTTGCCCTATTATCAAGCTTTTTGTGTTTGTGGCGTCATATGACTTTATTCCTTATTAACATTGCCATTCATGTTTGTCGTTTTGCATGTTTTGGGGTTGACTATGTTCTGTGAAAGCTGCATTTCCTGTTCGACTTTTATACTTATTTTTTATCTATTCTATTAATGTTAAAGATACTCTAAACGTTTGCTTTACCAAAACTGACATATCCTCTAAATGTTTTTAAATTCATGGGAGGGTAAACTAAACAAAACAAATAGAGGACAAAATATGCAAGATTATGAAAATGGTGGTGTTAAAATGATATATTTTATAATATTATCTCAACTTAAGCCTGAGCGGGATAGGTCAAAATAATTCTTGGTCAGGAAAACCACGAAATAATAAACTCCTGGTAAGTAATAAACTTGAATAAACAAGCCTAACACATTACAAAACGGATAAGATGGAATAAATTTTACATAAACACCAAGGACATACTAACAGGTGGTTTGATTTGGCAGTACTAGTGTCGCATCGAACAAGCTTCACACATGCGCATTTGATAAAATACTCGGTTGTAAAACAAACCGGTAGAACGCAACATGCGTGTCGGAAAAATGGCGGAGAAGCTAGCTTTCAAATTGCTATGTTTTAAAATTAAAATGCTTTACATGTAGTTAACTGTGTCTGTTATATAACGATTTTTTGTGTAGGTTCTTTTCAAAAATTCCTTCCATTCTAGTGGGGGTAAACCTTTTCTGAATTAAAGTTACCATTATATACACAAGGGCGAAACAATGTTGACCGAAGCATACTTATTCTAAATTGAAGCGATACAGATGTTTATTGTTAACTCCGACGTATATTAATAATATATGTACTACTATTTAAAATAAACAAGACCAACGAATAGCATAAAGTTTATATTTAATGTCAGAAATGCGATAATTTTGATATGCTCGCGAATTTATCGGCACCATTCTCTCCATCTTGATTACGTCATGTTCTAGACAACTCTCCGTTAAATAGGGAGTATGTTCTTGACCTACTTTTGCGACTCGAGTGTACGTATATATGTCAGTAGACAAATAGTAGACGATACCCTAACCAACTGCATAAGCGCATTAGTTGCACAACACATCGTATTAAATAGTATATAACAAATGTTACGATCTGCAATCTGATTGGTTCCTATCATTCTTCGTTTAAGCGATATCCAATATACTTCAGAACATTGTATAACATGGGTATTAAACTATATAAAACATTATAAAACATCCATAATTCTGAATTCCTGAACGACTATTATATACTGGTCCAAATAGATGGAAACAGGACTGAAACAAAGGACAGAACTAACAGTTCTATGACGAAATCACCTTACTGTAGTTAGAAAAAAGGCAAAAAAGGCAACAAGTCAACATACAACAAACAACTGTAACGCATGAAAACTGAATAACCAAAAAACACAAAAAAACTACAATTAGGAAAGCAGACATAGACTGAAAACCATTTTCTCATGTTTATATCTATTGTACTTTTGAAAGGTGATATATATATATATATATATATATATATATATATATTGTACAATAGATACAACAAATGACAAAATGGTTCTAAAAACGAAAAGCCCCAAACGAGTGCCGCACTGTATCACAAACTAAGTGCAAATGAACGCAATTAAATAGTCAATGACATCTTTAACAATAAAGTCAATCCAGAGGAATTAACAAACAATCCACTTAAATGTTGTTGAAAAGATATATAAAAACGCATAATTAGAAACACATGATGAGGTATCCAGCATTACTGAACAACCACAGAGAATTACTGAACAACCACAGAGAATTACTGAACAACCACAGAGAATTACTGAACAACCACAGAGAATTACTGAACAACCACAGAGAATTACTGAACAACCACAGAGAATTCAGCTTAATAACAACATAATCTAGGACTCGACCAAAACCCTGAGTGACGAAAGTTCATGCATCCAACTCTTTTATCAAGATTTCAGAAGGTGCAATCATAGAGTCCCAGAAGGTTGTCCAGTCATCGCACAAAAGGACAGTGAACAATAAATACTGGAAAGGGAATCCATTTGAAGCAACAAACACAAAGAAGAGATAAAAGTGGCCGACTCGGTTTTTATTGAGTCTGTTCATGAGAGGTACTGTAGAGGTTACAATTTACACGTTCAAATTAAATAATATAATAGTGTTATGTTTGTCATGCCATATATAAATGCAAATTAGTAAAACATGTCTCTGTGATGTTTGGAAATATGCACGTTGAAACAATTGAACATCTGTTTGGGGAATGTCAATCTACTAGAGCGTTTTGGACAGTATTACACAGTTGAAGGAGCAGAAATATACCCATTGAATTGGTTTTCTTTTTTGGTATTAAGATTAGTCTTATTCTTGTATTTAAATAATTGCAAAGTATTTTATTTTTAAGAATATGTTCGCGAAAACGATTTCTAATTTTACATCTAACTTAATTTATACATACGCCATTTGTTTTAAGCTTAAAGCTACACAGTCCATATAAAACAAATCCTTTTGAAAAAACAAATAGTGTATCATAAGCTAATGTTGCTAGGCTGGGATTTTATGTTTCACTTTTTTTTTGGTTATATATAGGACTTGTACTTGCGGTTTAAAAGTAAGAGATGCTATCGCTTCAGAAATTACGAACATTAGTAATTACGGTGAGGATGTTTGTGTTCGAAGTTACAGTTCGTATTACTTGTCGTGTGATATTTAATAAGAATAAAGTTGATTTATAAACAAAAAAGACTATGCTTAGGTCAGTACATTTATCTCATGTTTGAGCCACTGCTTCAGCTATAGTGCATGATTGTATTGTGGTGTATTAGATGAAGCTATCGAGCGACGAATGTGTATATATCTTTACATGCCGTGTTTCAGTCAGTACTCGAATTCAACAAGGATACTATACATTATATGTTGCGCTAGTGTGTTGTACTATGGACTGTGTAGCTTTACATACAGAAACTTGCACAGACAGTATCGGTATCAAATTATCATGTCTGTCTGTCTGTCTGTCTGTCTCTGTCTCTCTCTCTCTCTCTCTCTCTCTCTCTCCCCGAGTATACCAATGATGTGAGGATAGACAAGAGAAAAAAGAATAAGAGATAAAGAGATTTAAGTCAGGACAAATTGTGAGGACACATTTTGAGGACAAATTGTGAGGCCAAATTGTGAGGACACATTGTGAGGACAATTTGTCCTAAACATATACTATATGAGGGCATGCGTCTCACCTCATCCGCCTACATGTCTCAACCTTCAAATTAGCTATCATTTAAACGACTGTTGTTGTGAGGACAGCTATTGTGTCCTTACACGGTCATGTCTGCCCTCACATGGCAGGATTTTGATATATTTGTCCTCACATCTCTCTCTCTCTCTCTCCACATTTGTCTTGTTATATTTTCCTGTGTTTTCGAATAGTTTCTATTTCTCTCTTTTAATGTAACTTATTTCTTGGAGTACATACAGGCAGGGCTTTATATAAAGCCCTGATACAGGTGAACAGATACGATGGCATAATTGTATGAAGATTACAGTTTCATTTATGGTATTATTGTAAGGTTAAAATCCATATATTGATGAGCATATAACGCATTATATATATAAAGATATATTCAAATATAACTTTGCTAACGTTGCCCATGTTTCACGATACATGTTCAATCTTGCCATGACCTTTGCACATTTTGCAATGATCTTGTTCACAACTTTAGAATAAATTCATGACTTCATGACATATCTGTTGACGTTAAGCGTTTGTTCCGGTGTCATTTTGAGAGTGTCGTCCATAATATCGAAAAGCTAACATTGCTAAGTGGTTACCCTAATTGATAGAAATCTAATATCTTCGCTGCACCATTCATTATATGTTTCTTTGATGGCTGCCGCAGGGTTTAAATAGCATGTTAAATGCGACCAAACAACAGCTGGTATCAAAGGCAAATTTTGCAACAGAACTCATATTAATTTTATTGTTGTAATTAAACGTGCACAATAAGTAATGTTTATAAGTGATAGCATACTTTGATATAAGATTATTTTGAAGAGCCCGTGTGATTGCAAACTTGATAGAATTAAAACAAACGGAGAGGGTGTTTGATGTGCATCTTATGAGCAGGATGTGCATCTTATGAGCAGGGAACCTGTAGCATATTGAGCAGTTAAAAAAAACTGTTACCGTTTCTGTCGCTTTTTTCTGCCAATGTTCTGGTAAATAAATAAATTAGAAAATCAATGATACATACATTTTAGTGGTTAATAAAATAACTTTATTTTATGAAATCGGTGGGGAAACAAAAAAAGACATAAAATTAAAAAGATGCATATTTTCAACGCAAAAGTATGCTCCATCATGTTTTTATTTTTTAGAATTTATATCCAAAAATAGTTTAAATGTGTTGGATAAATCCAAATGAGAACACCCTATGGCATTACATATTTTCTGCTGCCCTGCCATCACTGAGTTACCATGGGTAAAGTCCTATCATTAACAAAAAAACAACAAGTATTTTGGCTTTAAAGAAGTTATTTCTTAATCGATTTTCAAAACTAAGGTTCTTTTATTCACCACTAAAATGCCAGTTCTAAAGATCTATAATTTAGTTTTTATTGTATGTATTAGTAACACGTTTATGTAAATGTTGAAAAACCTTTGGTTGAGACATTTCCAAATAATAGGCCAAGTTTTAATTAGTTTTTGTATATGAGTTTACATATTGTAAATTATGTTGTAAATGTATTCTATATTGTATCTCTTTAACATCTTTATTGACTTCGATCGAATAAAATTTCATTCAAATTCGTAAAATATGCATAATAAATGAAGATATGCCTTATATGAAACCACACACACCGCTAAAGTGGTGATTAAATAAATAACAGTTGTGGGGTAAGGTTAACACCAGGTTTCTCTTAGTGTTTACAAACTCAAACGGTTATTGAATCGCTTAACAAACGCGTTTTATAAAATAAATTATTAATATTTATGCAAGAGTTTAACCTGTTAGATAGTATGTCATAGGCGTTTTGAATATCAGTGGAGCAATCCCAGTGTGTGTGTCAGTGGGGTGGGGTGGGGTGGGGGGTGGTGGGCGTGGATAGGGGTGGTGGCGGCGTGGAGGTATTGATTCTAAATATCTATCTTTTTTTAATCAAACTATATATAGATTACACAGCCGCTCATAGTATCCAGTTGATACTATATTAAATACATCAAAATATTCTTTCAGAATGTTAACTTTGTTGATTTTGGGGCTTGTGGGAAGAGTAAGGTTTGGGACATCCTAGAACCTGATTTAAACTCCCAGCGTTTTTTTTTATACTAACCGTTCCAAGGCGGTACCGCTATTGTCAGCCCTTTTATGTCCCCTGAACAGTTTATTCTCTTGTTGCTCTGGCTTCTGCTTCAAAGTCTTTGAGTTCTAACGTTGTGGCTTGCTAGGCGTTTTATACATTAGCATGTTTGTGTGTGGTTTAAATCACCAATTAATGATGCCTATTTTATTTGAGGATATAGCATGGCGGAGCCGTTTAATCGGAGTGACAGTATGGTAAAGGTGAGGTTTGGTGGACCCTAGAACCTGTTGGAGAAAAAAATGTCCGTTTAATTGGGATGACAGTAGGGTAAAGGTGAGGTTTGGTGGACCCTAGAGCCTATTATTAAAAAAACTTCCTTTTTTACCACTGACCGTTCCAAGACGGTACCCACTGCTGCCAACCCTTTTGTGTGTGTTGTGTGTGTGTTGTGTGTTTTGTGTGTGTGTTGTGTGTGTTGTGCCTCATACCGTACTGCTGTTTACCCTTGTAATTGTTGTTGTTTTAAGGCGTTATTTTTTTTTTTAAAAATTGTCGGGGTGTTGGGGGAGTGAGGGGTGGTCTGACTGTGTTTAGTAAATGCTACAATTCCTGTTCGACTTTTATTTCTGCTGTTGAGTAGTTAAGCTTCGGTTTACATCACATCTAGTTATTTCCTTGGTAAGAACAATCTGAAGTCATATAATGTTAAATTGCAAAGTCTACAACAAACTTATTTTTCTAAAGATGAATGTTACCTTTAGTTTTATACCACTAAAATGAAGCTATGAATGTAATAAAATGTATCGTTTTGATTTTCAACACTAATATGGAACTATGTACATAATAACATTATTTAGATTTGTCTGTCTATTTTCTAAATTTAAACATGAATATTTTGGTCTTGAATATAGACGTCATATTCATCAATAAATCTGATTTTATTCTGGTAAAATAACAACACGTCAAATCCAGTCTGCAATTCTAAATGAATGACAATTTAGTCTACACCAGTAGCGTTAAGAGATAACGAGATGTTATGTGAGCGGTTTTACTGTCTGAAATTCGTTTTACTACGACGATATGGATGTAGTTTCAAACCATAAAACCAACCATCATATCGTCGTCTTAGATTGAAACTCTTAGCATGGTTACCTCATAAATGCAACATAAATGATAACACTATACCAATCAAGCATACAAAAAAGTGTTTCTGTGACATTTACTGCTCGTAGGCAACGGCGTCGACCTCACAGATTAAAACCCTCATCACATAGCAATATATGTATTTGTAAAAGTTGAAGACATTACAATATATAATGGTTGACGATTCATCACAGACACAATTTAATGGGCCGTTGGGGTGGTGTGTGTTGGGGATGTGTGGTTAAACCAGGTTCTAGGGTGTCGCAACCCCCAAATTTATCTTATTGTTATCATAATCAGTGAGACAGAGATTCCCTACCGACTGTTTCCTCTAACAAACTAGGCATCAGCAATAGGCGATATAAGTAAAACTCAGAGATGATCATGTATCTTTGAATTAAAAAAAGAAGATAAAAAGGCAACCAAGAAAGTACTCATTGCTCAGTGCATTGGCAGGGCGATAGAGCATCAACTGACAACAATAGACAGAGACCGTCATGGCGAGTACGACAGGACACGGTTGAAGACCGTAGAAGTTAGATATAAACCTGTTGTTACCATTTATATATATATATATATATATATATGTATATACACGTGTTGATGGCGTTTCATCAACGTCGAACTTATCTAAATTGAAGATGCTACCAAAATACTCAGTTGTGCATACCATCATAATTTCAGCTTTCATGTTTTTTTTAAAACTGGTGTAGAAATAATAAAACGGAATATTTGTTTAAAAAACAATTGCCCACTTTGTTATTCAAAATGTGCTTAACACTTTTTTCTTTGAGAGATATGTGTCTGTTAACAATAATATATGTTCCAAATAATGAACACTCATGCCGAACATATGTAAATCGAGCAATAAAGGAGGCTTTTATCCTTTCGAAGCACTTAAACTAAGCATTAACACTATCCCTGGATCATGTTACTGTCGTGCATTCTTTTACACTAAGGAGCCACTCATAAATACACGTGCTATTCACACGTGTTACTCAAAACTCACCTGTGTGTACATTGTCACAATAACATGCCATGTCAATACGATGCTTTGATGTAGCAGCATCAAAGTAGTACCCAAAATAAGTTGATAATGGCACATCATGCGTCGTCGTTAAGAGAACTTGTCCATACTAGATTTTGGTCAACACACCACAAGATATGCAATATAGAGATGTTTAACTGTTTAACTGCTGGGCTAGATTAGAAAGAAAATCCTTCCACAGATGTTAGGCGTCTTTTGTTTTTCTTTTATGGACTAGAGGATTTCATTATTACTTGTTTATATACCCCTTGACGGGCATTTGTTGATTTACATATATAGTTTATATTACTACCATATCATCCCTTATGTTTTAATAGTTTTGTCTTGATATATGTACATTAATTTTTAATTACTACTTAATTTCTTCATCTTTCGTCGGTTTTGCGCACAATATGACTATTTATGTGTCGACGTGTCGTAAAACCCCATTTATTCATTCATTCATTCTTTATATATGAACACATGACGTCATAAATCAACTTCACCGTTCTATTTTTGTAATCCGAAAGATTCAAAAAATATTAGTAATTATGATTTGTTTTCTTTCACTGAAAAAGCCTGATATTTCACTCATAGAAATGTAATAACAATTCTGTTGGTATCGTTTTATAGTCATTTACAACAAGAATTCACCACATTACATCTCAACGTATCAACACCTGGTGCTTAACTTAGACATTCTGTAGTATACCGAACATTTGTTTTACCTTGCCTTGTCGAGGAGGATTAAGGGAACGTTTCACCGGCTTATTATTTTCGTTTGATGGCCTTAATCTACCTTAATCTACCTTCTATGTTTTGCCTCAATCACATTCCTCAAAGCAGCCCTTTTCTCAGTTGTCAATGCAATCTGAGTGATGTTGTATTATTTTCCGTCTGTTTTATTTCGTTTGTTTTATAAATTCGCAATTTTGATATCATTGTATAGCGTTATTTACTATCAATGGTTGTTATACAAACCCAGCTTACTAAACCACATCCTAGTATCCTTATCACACTATGTCTAAATGTGCCATTTAATGCCTTACATTGAAATATTAATGTTTTGTTAATATAGTTATTTATTTTAAAATCTATATACTCTCATCAATAATTCATGTATCCAAATATCAAACGTCTGCGTTTTCACAAATTTATCTTACCTAACCTTATCGCACAGATTAATCATATAAGTGTCTTGGGTATTTTGTAATTGCATTCAGTTTAATACTTGTTTCATCTATAGAATTACCATTTTATTACTGACAATGTCCCGTTTTAGATCATTAGGTTCAATGGTCTCCTGCTCAAAACTTAATCTACCATCTTATCAGCTGTAAACTATCTATTCACATGCATGCGTGTCATTTGTATGTACCAGTGTAGGAGTAAAGCCATCATAAAATTTAGCACATATAATCCATGTCATTTGAATAGACGAGATACAAAGCCGTGTATGTTCGGGGTCAATGCTAAAGTGACATCATATGACCAATAACAATGCTACAAAGTCATTTGTAAACAAAGTCGGTGACAAATATAAAGCAAATATGATGAGAAAATACGTTTATTTGTTATGAAGATCGTTCACATTTCACTGAAAAGGGAGGTAATTTTAAAATTACGAAATCTAGAATGTTTTTGTTTAAGAATAACAATCGTTTTGAACATATTTCAGCGTGTTTTAAACAAAGACAGAATGAGCAATTCTTGCCAATGCTAAATATTAAATTTGTTCAAAGCAATACGTTTGTATAATGAAATAAGTTGTCTTAATATAAGGGAGGTAATTCTGATACTTCGCTTAGACAATAATAAAATAACACAATTTTATGAAAATCACATCCTTACCTAGCATTTTTTATATTTTCAAACAGTTATATCAATGTTCATATGTTTAATCTATGTCCCTACAAGGTCATGCTAAACTTCTTTTGTTAAGTGTATAATACATAAAATATGCCAGAAAAGACAGAGCACAAGTTTATGCATGTCCTGTCCAGCAGCCTCCTTCATACTGTTTATGTTTTGTCCAAATCAGTTTAAGCGAATTTCAGTGAAGACCCATATCAAGCAAATTATCCCACTGTGTGTATAAACTATTCAGTCTAGAAAACGCCTTATGTAATTGAATTGGGTGTTAAGGCACACCAACACATGAAGGGTTATATGGCGCATAACAGAAATGAACATGCCAGGCTCATCCTCCATTTACATCGAGATAAAATATGGAGCATGTATCTAGAACCTTCTCGCCTGCAGAACTGCAGAGTTGCTGCAAATTATATTGTAGACACTCCATTTACGCTGGAGCCACGTTTATTGTTTTCCTGCCACGGCTCTAGTGATTTGAGCGAGATGGCACCTGAAACAACGCAGGGGTCATGATGAAGACCTTTAATGAGCATGAACACAAAAATATGAACTTTTTTATGATTTTTTTTTGTTGGTGGGTGAGGGACTGGTCTACTCCTCTGTCTACCCCTCTAACAGGATCTGAAGTGATCCTATGCTTTGCCTGGGAACCACACTGGACTTTATGTAACGTGTATGTCAGTGGATTACATGCAACATTTGAGATTTAGTCGAGAATTAGTCGAGATTTAGGACTTATCAACATATGTATTGGAACTCCCTCTGCGCCACCTTTTCTAGAATACTCCAGACAAATATTCTTTTGAACAGATAGGAAAATAATGCATAATGATCCCCATCGATTTATAACATGTCATGAACTATTATTCAATTTACACCGAAATAGCTTCAAAGCATGTGTCTAGCACGGATTTCCTTAGATAATATGTAGTTCATTCTTCGGTGTGTGGTAATGATCATGTATAAATAAATTATTAAATATATGAATTTGTAAATATATGAATTAATAAATATCGCATTTAGGACTTTGATGGATTATCAAATGCTTAGCAATATTTGTCAGATCTTTATTTATAACAAGTAAAGTCACACAAAAAAGGGCAGTATTTCTTTTTCAAGTATATTGATCATGTATAAAGCGTGTCAACCGTTAATCCCACTTTGTTGTAAAAAGAAAAGAGGACAAACCATTCATACAAAATAAATAGTGTTTGCTGTGTTTACCAAATTATGGTATGGTGAATAGCACGTCATTATGTACTGGTTAAAGCTAAGTACCAGAACTGTTGAATGACGTGATGATAGGCGACCGTGGCCATCTATCCACTTCATTAAGCAAGGTGTACAGATGCATCCTTCCCATTAGTTTCAAATTACTTTGCAGTGTTGTAAAGCATCGCAGGGGAGGTGGTGTAGGAACATTCAGTATGCATACATACACATACCATTGTATTCATAATATGTAATGAATTAAGAAATGGTTCCAAAGACAAAATAGTTGAAGTTATTGATTAAATGACTTTGTATTAGATGTACAGCCTGGAATAGGTGTGTAAATAAGTCGATACTATTTGTAGAGTGTAATATAAAGGACTTCGTTATTGATATTGGGTTGGATGAGGGGGTGGGTGGGGGAGACATGATGATTGCTTTGGCACCTGAAGAATAATGTAGCCACAGTCCACCCCTTTGTCATATATGTTAATGAGAGTGTCAGTAATTCCAAACCGGTACCATTGTTGTCGACTTTTAGCAAAATGAGCGGAAAGTTCACATGTTCTCACTTCCCGATAGTTTGGTCAGTTTTTGCAACTTCTTGATTTCTAAAGCTTTACCTTACTTCATAAATGAGTTTGACTCAGTTGCCTAACTGCTTGAATTCGGTGCCACCCGCCAAGCATACTCGCAGTCATATATACATATGAACAAAGACTTTGCATATTTTGCAATGACGCTCAAATTGAGAATGAGATCCATTCTTTAGTTA
Organism: Cyrtodaria siliqua; assembly: GCA_037043455.1. Classification (NCBI taxonomy): domain Eukaryota; kingdom Metazoa; phylum Mollusca; class Bivalvia; order Adapedonta; family Hiatellidae; genus Cyrtodaria; species Cyrtodaria siliqua. The sequence continues at coordinate 174,642 of JAWPHD010001517.1, read as the reverse complement.
AATGTTCTTTCTATAATGATATAAAAGAAGACGTGTTTTATGAACAATTAATTGATTTGCAATTCATTATGAACGAACCTGACAAACTAGTTAAGAACTTTCCTAGTTAAGAACTTTCCTAGAAAAGTTGCTAAATATCTAGTGAAAGCATTCCTCAGAAAATGAAATACCATGTATGGAAATTAAACACTTCACTTATATATATATAATATAATGCAGTTCATTCCAAGTTATTATAATTATGCTATACAATATCATGTCATTAACTCAGTTGACTCATATCGAGAGGATGAAGACTTGACATTTAATCTTACTGCCATTTATAATAATTATACTGGTGTTTCATATTATCGCATTTTATATTTAACTTAAATTGATATGAGTATGATATCCGGAGCATAGATTTTGTAAATAATATAGTTGTGTATATATATTAAGTATATCACGTTAATTATATGAAAAGTGTGCAAAGGTGATTTATAGGTCCATTGGACCGGGTGTAATATCCATGTTGTTGAATGTTATGTTGATACTTGTACACATGTCACTATAATAAACAATTTACTTACTTACTTACTTACTTACTTACGTATACATAGTGATAGCATACTGTAATGTGTACGAAGATGATATGTGCTGAACCATATGTGTTAACGACCTTAATAACGTCTAATGCTTGTTCGTGTAGCAATTGGACAAGTTCTACAGTTAATGATCGTGTGATGTAAATTATTGACATTCCTATCTCTGTGCGAATTAGACAATTAGTACCTCATTAAGAAACATCATAATATAGCCATCATCAACGCACTCGATATAAACAGAACATATGTAGCTTATCCCCAAATTCAGGACAACTGGTATTCAATGTGCCTTTCCACTGTGAACGCTTAACCGAAAGTGTTTTAGAATTGTTGGTTATATGAACCCGTTTTTATTAAATATTGTATTAATGTTAGTTAATTAGTTATATAAAATAATTATTTTAAAAAAATGACAATACATGTTGACGTAACTAGTGAGTTCACTATATACACATATCTTGGAGATACTAACAATAAAACAAAGGAAAGGAGTGTATCAAAGAGCACAAACGTCTGTATCTACATAAGTCAAAACAAGAGGCCCAACAAGGCCTGTATTGTTCTACTTGCTGTTTAGAGTCTGTGGTCTGGGGTGGTGGAAAATTATTTGTGTAGCACTTGTGACAAAAAACCCTTTGCCCTGCACTGAGCAAAATTGCAGTCGAAATGTAAATTACTCAAGTTCCCCAAGCTGTACTCATGTAAAGGGTCCTTTTACGCAGGATGATAAAACCCGTTTTGTATATGCTATGCCTCGAGTCCCTGAATGACCATACCAAATTAGAGTCAAATGCATTCATATTTGGGCAAGATATGCAATTGTCAGTGTGTTTTAAACCGATTACCCCCAGTGGGTCCCAGCGGATGGAGCCAAAATACAAGTTGTTGTGGATATGCACATCCTCAACTAAGAATACACCACACATGGACTTGAAATTTCAAAGGGTATAGAGGGAGTTAGTGTCACAAGGTGAAAACTCTGTAATGGTAAATTACGTCAAAGTTCCCCAAGTTGTACCCCTGTAGAGGGGTCCCATTATGCAGGAGGTCAAAACCTGTTTGATATATGTTGTGCCTCGAGTCCCTAAAAGACAATAACGAATTAGAATCAAATGCATTCACATTTGGACAATATATTAATTTTTTTACCGGAGTACCCACTATGGAGCCCCAGTGGATGGAGCCGCAATACGAAATCTTATTGCGCATCTACTCATCCTTAACTAAGAAACACACCATGCGCGAACTTGATATCTCAAAGGGTACAGAAAAATGAGCTTCACAAGGCGGAAACTATATGTAATAGTAAATTCCCACAAGTTGTACCCCTGTAGAGGGCCCCCTTATGCAGGAGGTCAAAACCTATTTTATATATGTTGTGCCCGAGTCAATAAAAGACCATACCAAATTTGAATCATAACCATTCACATTTGGACAAGATATGCATTTTTTTGTAACTTTTGACCTTATAACCCGCGAGGAGGCCCAATGGGTGGAGCCAATATCCGAGACATTATTGCGCATCTACAAAAATCACCATACATGAATGTGAATAGAAGGAGATAGTGTCATAAGGCCGAAACTCTGTAAGAGTAAATTACTGCCAGCTCCCCCAAGTTGTGCCCATGTAGAGGACCCTTTACTCAGGAGGACAATACCCGTTTTATAAATATTGTGCCTAGAGTCACTACCAAATTAGAATCAAATGTATTCATATTTGGACAAGATAAGAAATGTGTTTTTTACCTGACTGCCCTCTATGGGGCCCGGGTTCATTGAGACAACATACGAACACTTAAGGGTATAGAAGGAATTAACGTCACAAGTCCGAAACTCGTAATAGTATATTTCTGCAAGTTCCACAAATTTACCCCGGTAGAGGGCCACCTCTAAGCAGAAGGACAAAACCCAATTTGAGGACAAACCCCGTTTTGTGTATGTTGTGCCTCTAGTCCTAAATGATCATACCAAATTAGTCCACCCTAATTTCGACAAGATATGACCCGATTATCCCAAGGGGGCCCCCAGTGGGCGGAGACAAAATCTGAGACCTTGCTGCATAAAAAAGCCCCAGTGAGATATGAACCCACGACCCCAGGTTCTCAATATAGTACATTGCATATATGTGAAAATTAAGGGTCATAATCTGACTGATTTTCGAACTTTTTCGAGCTTTATTGATATTAACAATCAGGCACAATTTGGTAAAGATCAAATAATAAATGAAGGTGCTAGAGTGTTCACAGGGCAGAATATGTTGTTTTTTTTTCCAGATAAACAAGGGCCATAACTCTGGTGTTGTAAATTCGATCTGGCTGGTTTTCGAACTTGTCCGAGCTTTCATTGATATAAAGACACTGACAAAGTTTGGTAAATATCAAGTAATAAATAAAGTTGCTGGAATGTTCACAAGGCAAAACATTGCATTTTTCAGCAAAACAAGGGCCATAACTCTGGTATTACTGATCCGACCTGGCTGGTTTTCGAACTTGTCCGAGCTTTTATTGACTTTAACAATGTGTGCAAGTTTGTTACTTTAGATCAAATAATAAACAACGGTGCTTGAGTGTTCACAATGCAGAATATGGCATTTTTCAGCGAATCAAGGGCCAGAACTCCGGTGAAACTAATCTGGCCAGTTTTCGAACTTGTCCGAATTTTCATTGATATATAGAACCTGGTAAATTTTGGTTAAGATCCGATTAATAATGAAGCCCTATCGTCTTAAATTGCTTTTATTGGTTACATAAATTTATATTGCTCTGCTCAAAACGAAATTAAATCCTTTTATAACACTAATGAACAAAGACGCAATGCTCAAAAAGGCATGCAAGTAGAATAGAACGCTTTGATGCGTACAATTAACGCAGTAAGCGGTGCTTTTGCAATATAAGTTGGTACAAAATCTGAAATTATGACAGATTGCAACTTAAAATAACAGGCCTGCGTTCTTATTTGTCAACGACAATCGTTCGCGCATCATCTCAATAGTGATATGAAAGGAATTCACGAACATTATTCCAAGGTCAGGATATCAAATTAAGGTCAACATTTTAAAACAAGAGTTTTCGGACGACATCCACTAGCGGATACAGGGGATGGGCCCCCACCCCCTCCCCCCCCCCCCCCCCCCCACACACACACACTAAAGAACTAAAGAAACAATTTCGATGCACGCCCTCAGTATACATTTTTTTTTCGCTCGCTCGACGCATAATGGCTAATGAGTGCTTTAATTAACACATTGTTAAATCCTTTTATTTGAAAACGGACTTTTTTACCCTATCAATGCACTACCACAATCGTTTTATGTGGCTACAAACGGACCCGAAAATGGACCAAAATCTTACGCCCCCACTAAGCTGAAATCCTGGATCCGCCCCTGATTCATCGGGCTCGACTTTTGAGACCTTATTGGTAAACTAAGTTGAATAAAAAGCTAAGTCAAAAAAGGAATACTTCTGCTTAAATGTATCACAGACGTATGTCCTTTGTCTGCACGAGTTCGTTTTATGACAGTGAATCATGTAAGGGGCATAATTCAGTTAACATTCATAAACGCGTTACTGCACTTGTATGTACGTGTTCCTCGTATGAAAGCGAACATTTGTAAAGTTTATCTGAATGCCTTAAAGCAGTTTCTGAGACGACACCGGGCGAGTGGAATAACTTGAATTTTCTTCGAAAGGAGTTACATGTATCAATAGTGACTTTTTCAAAGGTATATAATAAATATTTTCAGTGATCTCAAAAGCAGGCAAATGATCTCAAAATAGGTCACTGACCCCTAAAGTGACCAGTGTCATACCATTTGACCGTTTTACGTACAGATATTAATTGTATAGTTAAAAACTAAGGTATATGACCTAAATTTGAAAACAGGTCAAAAGATAGGATAGGCACCAAGTAACACGGTAACCTTTTTCTTTAACTTGATCCCATATTGTCACTTGTTTAGGTATTTTCGATATTCGACCTGTGACCTCCATGTAGATAAAGCACCTCCTATTTATAGCAATGACAAAAAGCAAACACGCCAATTACCTCACAATTAGGTCAATAACCTCTAAAGTAGGTCAGTGACCAACTTTCACTATTTTTCATTTGAAAGAAAACAACAGTACTTTAAAGATATCCTACTTCAATATAACGGTGTGTGCTGTGAAATACAACATATTTCTTGTGTATACCATAATTAAATGAGCAATTAATGTCTATATGACATTTAAATAATTTCAAATTGACCTTGACTCTCATCAATTGAATTGGTGATGATCATTTCTCACGCGAAAATGGTTCATTCTTTCAGCTTGCAATTTACTACATAATGGTTATCGAGGCTTATCAGTTGGAAAAAACACATTTACCACCATGTGTTTGAAGTGATGTCGTAAATCATTTTAAGGGGAATAAACTGATATCATAATTTAATTTAAATTATGTACTTTCTCATCACTTCTCATTGTGATAGCAACACATTTCTCTGGGTTGTTTCTTAAGATTTTCCTTCCGTGTCACTTAGGAAAAATGCGGAAGTGTTTATCGGCTTCGAAACTGTGCGCATGATCCCGGGATTTCGAAATTGCGGATTCTGTTTATGCCTTGGTCAGCAAAAGTCAAAGACAAACATTAAAACTGAAACTATAGTTACCATTTTTAGAATGTATAATGTGTTTAAACAAATAACAATATCTTTATTTATCGAGGATAACATATTTGGCTTATAGCCAGTCTGATACCCATTTGTTGAAACAATGTTATATATGAATAACGTTAACCAATGTAACATTAATAATAATTCATACCGTTAAAACTCCACTTAATATAAGTGATCTGTAAAACAAAAAGATCTAAATATGGTCATTTTAAAATTTGAAACTAAAGGCCTTGGCGCTTGGCACAGTTAGTTTTTAGGCCCAAATGAAGGCTGCACAAATGAAGATTGTTTCATCGCACATTGAACAAAACCGATTGCAATGTCATCCTTTTTGAAGAAAACATCCAGAAAACTGGGGACCTACAGAGAACCCAGCTGAACAGAGAGCGCAGTTAATGTGGTTCTTCTTTATAACTCATTTTTGTCTCGCCTTTTCGAAGGAAAAGAGAGACATAGGTGTTGCTTTTCCGGCGGCGGCGGCGGCGAAGGCGTCAATATTCAAGTTTTACGTTTAGGTCATTTTCTTACAAACTATGCACTAGACCTTTCAAACTTTGTTTATAGTTGTAACTTGGGTGGTACATTGCAACCTGACAAAGTAAACGTGGAAGTGACCTTGACCCTCCAAGCAAAGGGCAGATAACTTAATAATGTTTACCTTCAACTTCTGCGTTGAGGTCAATTTCTCGCAAACTGTATGCACTACACCTTTTGAACTTTGCTTATAGTTGTATCTTGGGTGGTACATCGCAACGTGACAAATCAAATGTGGATGTGACCTTGACCCTCCAAGAAAAAGGCAGATAACCTTATATTTTTTACCTTCAACTTTTGCGTTTAGTTTTCACAAACTGTATGCACTAAGACCTTTCAAACTTTGCTTATAGTTGTATTTTGAGTGCTACATTGCAAATGTGAATGTGACCTTGACCCGTCAAGCAAAGGACAGATAATTTAATAATTTTACTTTCAATATTTGCGTTTAGGTCACTTTTTCACAAACTGTATGCATTATACCTTTCAAACTTCGCTTATAGTTGTTTCTTTGGTAGTACATCACAACGTGTCAAAAAGCAAATGTGGATGGGACTTCACCATCCAAGCAAAGGGCAGATAATTTTAATTGTTACATTTACATCACTTTCTCATGAACTATAAGTATGCACTAGATGCTTTAAACCTAGTTTATAGCTTAATCTTTGGAAGACAGAACTTTCTATTTTGACATAGTTGTGTCTTGGGTAGTGCATCTTTTTGGACGCATGCATTTCATCTATGACCTTGACCTACTTTTTGGAGCTGATGATTATTTTTTTTTGATTTTTTTTTTTTATTTCTTTATAGAATAGCATTTTGTTTTTAAACAAATGCACTTTCATGTCATCTCAGAAAACTGTAAACTCCACTGTTTTTAGTTATTAAAATGTTTACAAAATTTCATTTAAGCATCATTTATCTTTTATTTTTAAGTCCCGCCCCCGTTAGGCGAGACATGTGAATCCGCGGATTTCTTGTTTATAAGAGAACATATCATTGACTCTTGACTGGCTTCATCTTCTTTGGGTCTTCTATTTCATACATTTTGTCATTTGACATAGCTTTCAAGAAGACATTTCTAATTTAGACTAGACGCATTACACGGAAATAGAACATCAGACTATATCTTTGCTGGTTGTATAATGACATTTTTTTTAGTTTGTATCAAGTATCAGGAGGCAATAGCATTGACAACGGCCTTATAGAAATAAAGAAAATAAAAAGCAAATGGTCCATCCATCCCATTTTTGAAAAATATTTGTTATGGCTGCCATATTAATTCGAGTCGACATATAATGATGATGTGGTTTAGGTCTCCATTATCTGCGATTGTTGATTTTTTTTTTAACAAGCGTCTAGTTAGATTTAAACTTGATGTAGTTTCAGGAGATAAAGTAATTCCACGGTGGGCGAACGAAGAACGTTCTAATTAAATCCACACTTCATATAAATGACATACGGTTGTCATTCCTACATTGTTAATTCTAAATCTGTTTGATATACGAGACAGCCATTGATACACATTGCTTGACATTTTACAAGCGAACGTCAGTGACAACAGCAACTAATGATGTTGTAATCGGACAGTTTGCCGGGTATGTTGTCAGGTGAAAGCACATGACCGACGTTTAACAAGGGCGGTCACCCTTTTCTCATGAAACGGTTTACACAAATATGACTGTATTGCACAAAACCGACATTTATTTGAGAATTGAACCAAGTGACTTTTAATTGATTGATTGATTGAGTGATTGATTGATTGCTTTATTGCTTGATTGAATGATTGATTGATTTGATTGATTGATTGATTGATTGATTGATTGATTGATTGATTGATTGATTGATTGATTGATTGATTGATTGATTGATTGATTGATTGATTGATTGATTGATTGATTGATTGATTGATTGATTGATTGATTGATTGATTGATTGATTGATTGATTGATTGATTGATTGATTGATTGATTGATTGATTGATTGATTGATTGATTGATTGATTGATTGATTGATTGATTGATTGATTGATTGATTGATTGATTGATTGATTGATTGATTGATTGATTGATTGATTGATTGATTGATTGATTGATTGATTGATTGATTGATTGATTGATTGATTGATTGATTGATTGATTGATCCTATCATAGTGCACGTATGTACTTTTATTTTTTAATTTAATTGTTTATTATATATAATATGTTTTTTTTTGTTTACATTGTATTGTATAGATTTATTATTGATTGATTTATTTATTGATTGACATATATATTTGTTTGATGTGTTGATTGATGGACGGACGGACGGGCGGACGGGTGTGGGCGGCGCCCGCTCGCTCGTCCGTCCGTCCGTTCGGTCGTTAGTTCATTCATTCATCTCATCTCATGTGTCCGGTGTACCTTAGATGAATCTATTTACTAGAAACTTATCTCACCCGATGTGCAGACTAGCAAAATTCGACGGGGTGAGGTGGCTTTGCGAAGTACCTTTCGGTGAAGAGCCTCATTGTCTCACTATGTTAATGTAGGGACCATCTTAGGAACCAGCTTGACAACACTTTCGCCGTCGCAGCGATCTACAAACACACGAGCATTTAGGGTCTCTCAACCTCCAAACTATCACCATCATCCTTCATAAACATGATAAATAGGTGAATTATGTTTCGTGCCTGACACTTTTGCTATTCGTATACTGATAATCATTATCGTCAAGTCATGAATAACTTGAATGTACATTTAACAAACGGGCATCGTTGTAACTGCTGATATTGTTATGATGTTAGTAAAGTTGTATATAGCAGCCGTTCAGCCGTTAGGACGTCATTTTAAACGATTTTAAACGTCTCGAAACATCCAAAACAACGACCAGCTGGAAATATTTTATTTTTTAAATGAGGATATACATTAAGATTTTACAAACCATATGTCTGACAGTCAAATTAGGTAATACTAAAAAATACATCAAACATTTCAATTTACAACATACCGCTTTGAACGAATTATACGTATCGTGTTTACAAACTTTATTGTAAAGATAAAATTCCTCTTAGAAGTGTACTGTTCCATTTAATACTTATAGGTGCATTTGGTCGAGTTGTAGTGGCGTTTAATTCTATGTTACGTGTAATGGTATAAAATCGTTATTTACCACCCCCGGTATCCGGATAAAACCATATTATCATATGAATTGGAGTAATATTTGAGTAAAATGTGATTCTATTTTAGCTTTGACATTTCTAAAATACTTTTTGAACTTTTTAACTTCGGTCTTAATTTTCCTAATTTTCAGCAGTTGTCACATGCAATTCAGTGGCCATTTTGTATAAAGAATGATTAGAGAGAGAGAGAGATTTACCAATTGGAAAACATAAAAAACACAATACACAATACCCATATTTGATTTAATTCATGAAGTGTTTTCACGTTTAGGATTTGCAGTACATAAATGGTTACCATACTGAGTTTGATCCCCCATATTACCTCTGGTTTTTCAAAACGCACTCTGTCATTATTCTAGCAAGGTACTGAGAAAGTCTGCCATTCTTCAGAAGGAAATGTAGATCTCGAACAACTTTGTGGTAAATAAAGATCTCACTACACACTTAGCTCCCTTGCATGTGACTGTAGGTGACTGTAGGATGATTCTTACACCATAAAAAGGAGGGGTGTGTTCTTCGGTTTGAGATATTTTAATAATTGCCCATGGATATTTTCTTTTCTTGTTGCACGTGAGAAAACAATAGTGTGAGATTGGATGAACAGCGATTAGACGACACTGACAGCAAAATGTGACACATTTGTGGGTGCTCAAAATGCGTATGAATTTAGGTGCAAACTGTTTAGTGAAAGCCGAAAAGAGTACCTTGACTGCCACCACTCACATTAAAAAAAAAAAACTGTGCTATGTACCTGATTTTGTGGATTTTTGTGAGCAGCAGTAACTGTATTTTCCCAAAAAAATACTTTTAGTCTGTAAATGCTTGATTCAGAATGGAAAATTGGACTTTACTGCCTATGGCCAACACAGTAAAATCGAAGTGTGTTGTGAGACCTAAATTCCTTCAACAAAAAAAGATTACCATGAAAGGTGAATAAGTATGGTGAAATTACTGAAATCTGTCATCTTTATGCTTTGCTTTGAATGTAAGCGCTTACGGTGATATTATTCTTTTTCAGATTAAACCTGTATTTACAGAATGGCACGTCATTGTAGTGAGAGTTATCGTCGACGAATTGGTCGCTCCAAGAAAAGAAAACACAAAATCAGATTATTTATAATAAACCGGTCCTCTATAAGCTACAGAATATTGACTTTTCTGGGTTAAATGTGCTTTTTATTTGTCATTATAGTGATACCTTGAAACCAGAAGTAGGTATATATACGTAACTCAAATACCATAATCCTCGTGTTCCGTAAATTATTAAAAAAAAAATTAACTTTACATATTACACTTAAATAAGTCCCTTCATTTTAATCATATTTAATCAGAGTGCTATATGTATAACTTTCTTGTAAACAGAAACGGTTCATATTAATATTTTCGAACAGTTATAAAATAATAATTAAGCATCAGTATTTTGAGAGTCTAACACTGTACATTCTGATTTTTAAATTCACCACTAACAACACAATGAGTATATAAATTCTCCTTTAAATAATGTTTATAAAAGTATATTCCACAGACGAATACGTATCGCAAATAGTATTACTGTTGATAATTGTTACGACATATGTAACATTATTAATAAAACTCAATAGATATTTCTACTATAAGGTTTCATAAATCATAGGACCTACATATAGATATAGCCATGCCGAAAAAACAATTAATTGAAGAGTCACTTATGAGTTTTATGGCAGGTTGCTTATTGCGAGCAAAAGAAATAAAAGATTGCTCGAATCGTAATAATACGGTACCCCGTGGCTAAATGGCTGTCCTAAGCAGGATGTTTGTTTAGATCAGAGGCCATAACTCACAAATACTGGCTACCCGTGGTGTGCTGTTATCAGATAAATACAATAATTGTGTAATATTTTAATTTTCAATTTTATTTAAATTATGCATTTGTGAAACTAAACTCATTAGAAATAGATTATTTTCAGACGGATTTGTAAAAAACAACAACAAAAGAAACGACGCGTAATTCTGTTAAATGTTTTATGTTTATTTAAAAAATATTATAGTAACAAGTTGATTTGTTATGCCTTTTTTATCATCGGTATATCATCGGTACACAGACGTCGATTGGTTATCGATAGTACACATGTCGGTATAGACTGTCAGTCAATACATTTATATAAGAGACTTTAGATATTTAATACACAAGTAGTTAAAAACAATGACTGAATAGTTTTTGTAAACAACAACCAGCGCGGACACTCTTTAATCAATCGCTTTATCAATCAATGTATTTGACTGAAATCAGTTTTGTTTTTAAAGAAACTGTTCTTTTCATTTCCGTTTTGAACTTATACAGATACAATATTGTCTGCGATTTAAAAACAGAACACGCAACTTTTAAGTGTACCTTTTACAATAATATATCGTTGAAACTAACCCACACATTTTCAGAAACGTACATAATGAACTCTTCATTAAATTATCATTTTCTTTGATTTATTTTTTGTTTAAAGACATGCAAACTTTTAAGATCTGTAGTCAGTAAGTACGCACAATGTTTGTAATAAAAGGCAAGACCGGCCGTATAGGTCACTTATCGGCTATTATCGATCTCTTTTGCGTAAATTTATACGTACGGCACTGCAAAATCTATATTTTTGACTGTTATTTAGCGCGTTGCATATCCCTGTCTATCTACAGTCCCTGTGTGCATGACATCACCCGATGTTTTTACACATATCGAAAAGCGAAGCAGCAATATAGTGACTTTTTAAATTGGTTTTTATTCATATCTTTATGTGTGTGTTTATTCTGGAATGGACATTTTCTTAACGAATATGCACCGTCATCTTTTCTCCTTCACTACGGATTTCGTAGTCAAGTTTATAAAAGGGAATACATCAAACTTTTAGTGGGAAGTTCGGGGTCCAAATTAAATTTAACAATATATATATATATATATATATATATATATATATATAATGCACTTATCAAATACATTAACTGATGAATGCACGATTCATATATGAAGATGATTCACATAATTTTTGATAGTAACACATACTATCATGATTCAATTCAAAACGTCGGTAAACTCTTTGAAGGCAATTACAAATACAGATATTTCATCCGACTGATTAATAACTGCACACAAAATGTGTATGATTTTTATGTAAAATTTAAATGGTGTAATGATTTCGTTAAATATGTATCTGGCAGAATAGTTCCATTAAGACGCGTGTCTGGTGATAATTAACACACTGTTAAAAATATATAGCGCCATTTCATTTCAAATGTATTCATCATTTTTTATTGCAGAGATGTTGAGATTTTATCTTATTTTCAGTAGGTGATAAAATTTGTGTTACTCGGTTTTTATCCGTAGGTTTTATAGTAAAATAAAAATCTTTGACCAAGTAAAACAATGATAATTTTCAAGATTTTGATTTTGAAAGATATGTATGTTGAATCAGTGTGCATGAAATTTGCAGGGTTTTAAAAGAACCACATTGTAGATACCTTAATTTTAACAGTAAACTTGGTTGAATATCAAGGATAAAGACCGAGTTTATCACCTACCAGAATGAATTAGGTAGGTCTTATTTCTGGTCACTGATTGGTCAGTTTTATTGATGATGCTCTATCAAAATTATGAATATATACAAGAAACAGTACCACTAAAATCAAATTCGACCGTCATTTATAATCTTACATGCAAACAAAGGAAAGCATAAACTAAACTGCTGCATTTACAGAACAGATTTTATTCGACTTAATAATATACAGCTCATCGTCATACAAAATCATAGTTTCAATGCATGCATGTAAACACATATAGTAAAGTTGACACAATGGAATAATAGTTGAGTGAAGTGAGAGTGTTATTCTTGGATGTTACCATTTACACAAAATAATATATTACAAGTTTAAATTTAAGTGCAACTCTATTGGTTATTTAATGCATCATCTCTTATTTTAAAGGCTTTCTTACAAAACATTGCTGGTTTTATCAGTAGTGATTTGTTACCTGTATTTAGAAGATTAGTTCTTAAACATATTTGGGCGGATTGTAAAATATGCTGGAATATGGGATTTTCTCAAATCATGATAATAAGGGCAAATAAGAATGAAGTGATATTCATCTTCAATATCATTTAAAGTACATAGTGAGCATTTCCTTTGGTTTCTTTCAATATTTCTGTGTCGACCTGTTTCTATGGAAACTTTATAAGAAGACAACCTGATTTTAGCGACCATATTTCTATATTTCAAATTATCTATAATTTTAAGATATACATATAAGTACATATTTTTATTGATTTTCATGTGACTAACACATACACAAAATATAGACTACAATAAACATTTTTTCCAAGAACTTTTAATTGTCTGTATAATTGTGTCATTTATATAATGTATCAGACATTTTAATTTTTGTTTTTATTATATGATTATAACATCATTTATAGTTACATTTATACTTCATTAAGAACGTTTGGTATACATTCATATAATAACAGGTGGTGAAAAAATCGTGCCTCAACCCGGACTCGAATCCAGGGTCTCTAGTTTACCGTACCAGCACTCTAACCACTGAGCTTTCGAGGACATACGGTTAGGAATCGATTATTCACCATTTACCTGTACTCAGTTACACATATAAATTAGGTTACTAAGTTATATAGCAAATTAATTATTGTTTTTTATTCCACGAAATGTTTTTACTACACAGAAATACATTTTCAAGTAGTTTAACCAAACACCATAACCAGTGGACCAATTAGTCATAAGATGACCAATTAGTCACTATTTTAATAGTACTAGAAACGAATAAAAAATAAATAAATGAACGCATGTATGGAAAAAAATACATATGTTATTTCTATATAATGTATCAGAAAACCTACAGACTACAATACACCGTTTTCGAGAGATTGTAGTTGCCTAAATAATTATGTTATTTATATAATGTATCAGACCATTCATGCCGAGCAGATAAATTATGTTATAAAACATTTTCATTTGATTTATATTATATTATTAATACACTATTTAGGGTTACACTTATACTTCATTCAGATGCATTCAGCATACATTCAGATAACATTAGGTTACAAAGTTATTGTAATTTAGTAGTTATTTTATTCTATGAAATGTTTTTACTACACAAAGATACATTTACAACTGTTTTTTAAAACTTAGACCCTAACCAATGGACCAATTAGTCATTTCATGGGTGACCAGTCAGTCACTATTTTATATAATGTTAGAAACGAACACAAACAATTGATGAACACATAAATGGTGAGAAAAACATATTAAAATAATTGTAGCTGCTGATGCTTGTGCTGCTGCTGTCGCTCCTACCACGTCTATTTCTGCTAAAACTGCTGTTAATGCTGTCACTTCTACTATTACTACTACTACCACTACTAATTCTACAATAACTACTACAACAACATCATCTACTACTACTACTACTACTACTACTACTACTACTACTATTATTACTACTACTACTACTACTACAACTACTACTACTAATACTACTACTACTGCTACTGCTACTACTACTACTACTACTATTACTACTACTACCACTACTACTACTACTACTACTACTACTACTACTACTACTACTATTACTACTACTACAACTACAACAACTACTACTTCTACTGATGCTGATGATACTACTAGTAATACTACTACTACTACTACTACAACTAAAACTACAAATGATGTTGCTGCTACTATTGGTATTGTTGCTACTACTATTATTACTGATATCACCACCAATACTGCAACAACTACGTGTGGTAATACTAAACATAACAAAATTAGTATTGTAACTATGCTTACCTTGTAAGACGTTTCCTTTTCGTAATCCTATTAACGGTATATATACACAAGAAATGACCACACACGGTTTGATCACCAAATCGAACAAACACGAACACTATGTAGTACGAATCGTTATTAATCCAAATTCACGGCGACGCTGCGCGTATATGACTAGCTGACCAGTGCACCGCTGCAGAAAATAAAATAACGCGAAGGTATACAAATGCACTTATAATGTCTGAGCGTGGATGCGAGCAACACATTCTCTTTTACAGATGGAAGATATTGCTGATTAGCGATGATGTTATGTTAACCCCGCCTACTTATGAATATTAATGCACAGAACAGAAACACGTCATGCAATGAACTTTTCAATTTTCGTTTAAGAGTCCATATCTCAATCACTAAACGCTTTTATGTATTCGACATGATTGGCTATCATTGTCTTAGTCAACTACTACAACAACGGGTTACGTGCCGAATGCATTGCATCTGGATTGCACATCAAAGGAGCATGTTGAATAAAGGATCACGTACTTAAGACGGCTTAATGATGTGTGAAGTCATAAAACTTTATGAGTCAGTAAAATTGTGTTGAAATTACTTTTTAGGTAACGTCATTAAAATATTAATGTTGCAGACCGAACTCCATATTTAAATCCAAATTAAAAAATAATGTACATTCCCGTTTTTCGTCTTTTATAACGTGTATATGTACATTGTCGTTATTAATTTCAGCTCCGGCGTTGGGTGTGCGTATGTGCTGTATCGGTTATTGTTTACATAATTACGTCTCCGTGTTCTGCCTGGCACGTTGGGTATTTACTATGGTATGAAGGAAGGTGGTGAACTTTCTGGCAGTGTGAACTCTCGGCTTATCTTAAATAAACACAGTCTGAAAATTAGAGAAAAAAAGGAAATATATTACAAGTATTTTGCATTGTATTTGACTTAAGACAACAGCTGAATGGGATATGAGCAAACTCCTAAATGAACGATAGTTTCCACTCAGCAATTGTGTGTAATAACATATACTTAAAGCATAAAAGGTATACTCCTCTTTAATAAAAACAGCATTGTCATTTAAACAAGTTGTCCTTTTATCATGCAAGTATGATGTCATTCAGCGACCCCCAAGAAGACTTTATAAATAATTTTACTTCAGATATTCACTGTGAACACATTAATATTTGTATTCAAACAGACAAAAGAAAAACACACACAAACCCATTCCTTTGAAAATAAAACAAACGACAAAAATGTTTATTTGTTTGTATGGTGTTTTACGCCATTTTCAACATTTGTAAGGTTATATAATTATGACGGTCGATTTTTTTGTGCCTATTTTCAAGGGTAGAACCAGTACTGTACGCCTCCCGCCATCCGTAAGAATCGACGTTTGCTCACTTACAAATCGAGCTCCCATTGGGATTCGAACCCGCAGCGGTGAGAGGCGAGAAGGTTTACAACGGAACGTCGTTAACACCTTGGCCACAGAGTTACCTACAAGTTTAAAATATACCACGTCCTTACTAAAATAATTCAATTTTACAGTTAGAAATTGAACTAAATAATAAGTTCAACCAAGCGACGGTTATTGCACACAATGTAAACAAACGGACCAACTTGTCCCGGTGACCTCTTTGTTGACAAAAATAGAGACTAACGATACCACAGTTAAGTGGAGGGATTTTTTTATTTTTTTTAGAACAGCAGCTTTATTGCGACTTCATGCTTGGATAATTGAGTTCTGGGTGAACGAAGGAGCCCCAAAGTGCATACAGCTGTGTGTAAAGATAGACAGATTATTCGTTTTGTATGCTTTCATTTTTCTAATTACTGTTATGCATGGCTGATAAAGGGTCCTATAGTACAACGGGTATTAAATACGGCGAAAAGTGTAACACAAGAGTGACTTCTCCACACATGCAGACGCCCTTGTGATAATGTTTGCACTCAGAGCCCAGTTGCGTATTATTAAAAATTAAATTGATACTGTGGTTATGACAAGATTTCTATAGATAAATTGCTAATCTTCACGGCAGGAAATGAAAATATATTTTACATCATTATATTGCTTCAGAGCTCAGAAAATAGATAAATTACTAAGCTGTTCAGTAGGAAATGAATACATAACGGGTGTAATTAGATGACGATTCATTGAAGTGTAAGCTTGATAAAGAAATCAATTTGTTCGTACCATTAACTGTGCCATTCAAAACGAGTCAACTATTATAACCGTAGTAGTTACCCTCGCCGTATTGCAACTAGGCATTTTGGCGAGCAAATTATTATAACCGTTAAGAAGCTCATAATTTCCTTTAAAATAGTTTTTTTCCTTAATTTCCTGACTACGTCGTTTACTTTCCGTGATACTCATGACCCCTCAGTGTTGGTAAATGCGCTTCTCTTTATGTTTTATAGTACTATATATAGTAGTAGTAGTAATACTATTCAGGAATAAATAGCATATAATAGAATAGAACAGAATAGAACAGAATATAACAGAACAGAATATAATATAAAATAATGTAATGTAATGTAATGTAATGTAATGTAATGTAATGCAATGCAATGCATTGCCTTGTAATGTTATGTAATACAATATAATATAATATAATATAATATAATATAATATAATATAATATAATATTATATTATATTATATAATATTATATAATATAATATAATATAATATAATATAATATAATATAATATAATATAATATAATATAATATAATAGTATAGTATAATATAAAATATAATATAATATAATATAATATAATATAATATAATATAATATAATATAATATAATAATATAATATAATATAATATAATATAATATAATATAATATTATAATATAATATAATATTATAATATAATATAATATAATATAATATTATAATATAATATAATATAATAATATAATATAATATAATATAATATAATATAATATAATATAATATAACATAGTACAATAGAATAGAATAGAATAGAAATTGTAACTTAGCACACCATGCCAAACATAGTTTGTCTTTATTAACGGTGTTTTAATAGCTCCTTATTTCTCAAAAAGAGAAAGGTATGGACTCGACTAAATATTATGGAACTGAAATTTGTGACTAGTTATGATCGACACCTGTAATTGGTGGCATTAAGCTTTTATATGATTAGCTATTGTACATTATTAACATATATCTTTCTTTGCGCTACATATATCGAGGGTTCAGTGCAAAACTATTGTATCTCCTTCTTTATTCATATGTAGTTACAATAGTTTTGCGCTGACCCCTCGATATGACGTCATCCGGTCAATATTTTGTATGTAAACCGGTATAACGCGCCACGGTCCGAAAACAAGACATGCGCAGTGATCACATTATGCATACAGTGCGCGTGAGAAATAATTTAATCTGTAAAACGAGCCACTTTCTAAATTTTCTGTTTAAATTGTTATGAAATTATCAGTCCTTTTTACTATTTTACTTTTTTTTTCTTGGTTTAGATTTACTATTTTACTCTTTTTTTTCTTGGTTTATTTAAACCAAGAAAAAAAAGTAAAATAGTAAAAAGGACTGATAATTTCATAACAATTTAAACAGAAAATTTAGAAAGTGGCTCGTTTTACATGAAATGGAAAAAAATCATTTATAAACTAATATATTGCAGAAAACAACAAAATGATAAAACAGAAATATCAGTTTCAGTTTGAAAAAAGTATCAAGAAACTTAGATTCGATATAATATAAAACATAGGAGGGTCATATGCAAGTTTATGAGTCGGGCCGTCAGAACAGAAAATGTTTATGGACCTAAGCTTCCATACATATACTCCTCAAAATAATGTAAGGACCACAAAATAGAACAGTAATAATTACTTAATATTTACTAGTATTGATTTCATATTCATATAAAAGTTAATACAGGCGTGTAACAATTGTAAAATAATACAACTAAACTTAAAAATTCAAAAAAGACTGATAATTGTTCAAATACAGCACTTTAAAAAATGAGCTAAGTCTAAACATGGTGCTTAAATTATTTTAAGGAGTATATATCATCTCCGGTCAATAAACTTCATATGACTAGTTACCATGCAATATTGGCTCGATTTGATTGAGAGACTTTGCATGACTTCAAATGTGAAAACTTAAAACTGATTCGCTTTAATATGAATGCATGACTGCCATTAAACACGTTTGAGAGATGTTGGATAAATATGAATTCATGTCTGCCATTGAAAACGTTTGAGAGAAGCTGGATAAATATGAATTTATGTCTGCCATTAAACACGTTTGAAATGTTTTGAATAATATGTCACACACATCTTACACTGTGCTAGTGTGTCAATAATTCATGAACAGTGAATATGCGCTTAAGCAGACTTGTCACCAGATGTTTGTTAATTTGAAAATTAATATTTCATAGACTTTGACTATGTGTTAGGTAATGGAAGCCAATATGTTCCGCCAAGTAATAGTAATGTATGACGTTTGATTCACTTCATATATCCAATCGAATAATAAAACGAAGTTGGTTTAGTAAATCAACGAATCTAATCGTTAAATGTGGACAAGTCGCGTTGTTTAGATACACAATGATGGCGTACTCTATGCGTTTGAATCTTTTTGAAGATAATTGCTTCTTTAGACGACTGAAGTTGCTTGTATTGTTGCCTTTATTTAATACATCAATAACATGTAAACCTGTAGTACAGTAACCAAAAGATAGAAAACTTCAAATTGTATTACCTTTTATATATATATATTTATTCAAAATACAAAAGACCTTTAGGTCCATGAGTACACAGGTACAACACAATACATATATGTATATATATATACACACGGCAATAAATGGCAACATATAAAGTCTAATTTGTCACATATAATTTTTTGTCATACATTTTCTCCATTTCTCACTTACTAAGAAGTGTTTCAGTTCAAGATTCGTTCTCTTGTATGACGTTTTATTCACTTCATATAGGTCTAATTACACTAAATCAACAGGATGTGCTCGCCTGCTGCAGTCGAAAGTAGTTCTGTATTAAAGAGTGCTAATCTTTTTTTCTTTAAAAACATTTTTTAGTGCAGTTTCCTGTTATTTTTTGGCTGTAGCTGTATTCTGGACATGTTGTTGATATTTGAAAATGCAGCTCATCATGTTTTTGACAGTTTTTGATATAAATTTGAGAAGTGAAAATAGACAGGGTATGAAATTGCAAGGGGTAAAAATAGTGTTGACCTTTGACCCGGTGTTAGTATACAACTGAAGAAATGTTTCTTAGAAGGTATTAAACCCCCTATTTCCTTGTTGATGTTTAATAGCAGACATGTTTATTTGCATGATAAAGTAAGTTTCCCAGAATTCTAACAAGGTTTGAGTTTTTAACAGGTTGTCAACATTCTAACTTTACTATGGAAGGGCAATGGAGACTCATTTACGCTATTATAACCTATATCCAATCGAATAATAAAACGAAGTTGGTTTGGTAAATCAACGAAACTAATATATATATACAAGCAGATTTAAAGTCAAATTGATACTGGGTTTATTAATTGAGGAACATATCAATGCTTGACAATTACTTCAAGAATGTCATGTGTTCTTCAAAAATGCCATGCGTTATTCAAGAATGTCATGTGTTCTTCAAAAATGCCATGTGTTCTTAAAAAATGCCATGTATGCCATGTGTTCTTCAAAAATGCTATATGTTCTTCAAAAATGCCATGTGTTCTTCAAGAATGTCATGTGTTCTTCAAAAATGCCATGTGTTCTTCAAAAATGCTTCTTCAGAAATGCCATGTGTTCTTCCAAAATGCCATGTATGCCGTGTGTTCTTCAAAAATGCCATGTGTTTTCAAGAATGTCATTTGTTCTTCAAAAATGTCATGTGTTCTTCAAAAATGCCATATGTTCTTCAAGAATGTCATGTATTCTTCAAAAATGCCATGTGTTCTTCAAATATGCCATATGTCCTTCGACAATGCCATGTGTTCTTCGAGAATGTCGTGTGTCCTTTTAAAGATAAATTAAAGCTACGACTGGAGAAAATAAGCACGCTGTCATTAAACACTTGCTGTTATTGACATATGATCTGGGATAATCTGTTAGAGATATACAAGAACGCCATATGTGATGGTATCAAATAATACCGATACAATGCTAACATTTAACCATAAATCTTGAATGATAGGCAAAAAGTTGACAATGACATTTAAAGAAACGGTAGATGTATAACAAGACGTATGACGTTGAAAGAAAAACAGAGATTTTTTTTCCTAATATCTTCATGAACTAAATTGGAAATTGTTTGAAAAGAATAAAACATTTAAAGGAACACATGGCAATCTTGAAGTGTTTATCAATCATTGAAATGTGTGTGTGTGTGTGTGTGTGTGTGTGTGTGTGTGTGTGTAATTCTAAGGTTTATAGTCCCTCTACCAACTAATACAACAAGCCCCTCGCGTAGTATCTTGCCGTATATGGAACAAGCATTGAAATCAGCCCCTCGATTTATTTATCCAGTATCATTTTGACTTTAAACCTGCTTGCATATAATTAAATAACCTTTTTGAGTTTTCATTTTCTTGTCGTATTCTACCGTAGGTTTACATATATTGTTGGTGCATACTAATCAACAGTTAAAATATGCCAAAACCAATTTACTTTACACCATTCTTATGATCGAACAAATGCAAGTTATGAAGAACATTAACGGGACGCCGTGAGGTTTTTTAAAAAGCAAGATTGTCCCTTTAATATGAGGAAATATTGTTTAGCTAGAATGTAAGGTAGGCGAATGTAGATATTGGCTGAATATATACATACATGTAAATGCTTAGGGTCGTGTAACTAGGAAGGCGTTCTTTGGGACATATTACAGTCAGTTTCTTTCTTTGCCAGGGTCATGGGAGGACATGGAGAGGTGCATCTCTGATGGGAGGAGCCTTAACCGGAGATGTGTGTCGCTTTTTTTAACCTGTTTACTTTTATCCAACTCTTCTCACTACCATAACTCTGACACGTGCCAAAATAACTGATTGTAATCCTTGTCAAAGAACGTTTCCACATGTATTACAAAAGGGTACTAGTTAAACAGTGTAAAACAACTTTTGTCTACAGTAAACAGTATCATTAAACATTTATCATTTATCAAAATTATATTTAGCAATTCCAAAACATGTCAGGCTCAATATTTTAAAAAACAACTCTCCTGAAAATCTCCAAAACTTTTTTTAACTGACAAACATTCAAAACAGCTTTACTGACAATCTAACATATCGAGTGTACTTCAATTGATGACTCATAAACTATCATAAAATAGTGTTTTTTTAAGATCGCTAAAAAGCTTTCCTTGACCAACTCTGAAATAGGTTTTTGGAAAATATTCCAGCTCTTACATGAAATTATTATATATCATAAAATATAAGCGTTTTTCATTGGTCTAGAAGCAGTCACGAGTGATTAAATAGTTTTGACCATTCTCACTTGAAATATGCCAGCCGTTCAATAGTTCATCACATGACCGTGCAATAGTAACTTTAGCGTGAAAAAGTACATCTTTGTCATTGACGCGCTTTTTAAAAAAACAACAGCAAAGAGTCACGTGACCGTGCAATAGTCGATCTGTGTCAGTGACACATGACCGTACAATAGGCGATGTGTGTCTGTGACGCAGCGTCACGTGACCGTTCAATAGTCGATATGTGTCAGTGATGCAGCGTCACGTGGCTGTGCAATAGTCGATCTGTGTCAGTGACGCAGCGTCACGTGACCGTACGATAGGCGATCTGTCTCAGTGACGCAGCGTCACGTGACCGTGCAATAGTCGATCTGTGTCAGTGACGCAGCGTCACATGACCGTGCAATAGTGGATCTGTGTCAGTGACGCGCTTGTTTAAATGACCAAAGGAAGCAGATACATTGTTTACACGGCTCACACTCCAAATTTTATTTGTAAAAAATCAAAACTGTTATATTTTATGATATATAATAAAACGACTTTTTAATGCCGTATGAGTCAATGGATTAGAAC
Source organism: Cyrtodaria siliqua (assembly GCA_037043455.1). NCBI lineage: Eukaryota > Metazoa > Mollusca > Bivalvia > Adapedonta > Hiatellidae > Cyrtodaria > Cyrtodaria siliqua. The sequence goes on along the minus strand of JAWPHD010001517.1, from coordinate 151,858 downwards.
TATTTATCCTCTAGAGTGACTATATACTGACCATTGAAGGATGCAATAGTACCCTTCTCGGGTCAGTAGTCACTCCCTCTGATAAATAGTTCTAACCATTGACTTCTAAGGAATTAAATAGTTGTATACTATATAACATTTCCCGTAAAAACCATCGTCGAGGTTAGCAACAGAATCGTGCATGGCAATGCAATATATAAAATCAATGCTCTGCGTTTCTTACACATTCAAGTCTCATTTACAAATTATCGTGTGTTTTTTCTTCTAATTTAATTTCACAAAATTGCCTTTTCTTATCGGAAATACAATCGTAAAAACTCCAGAAGGTTTATAGTTCCTCTAGCATATCAATCAACGGAAATCCCCAAGGTTGGTCTGTAGATGCATTAGACGTGGACTAGTTTGTACGAGTGTTTTGTGGTTCAGTGATTGTACATGGGGGCCTCGGTTTTAAGTCTCAACCGAAAGACTGCTGAGGTGGCAAGTAACTTGCTCGCAAGGATTGAAATTAGCCCTTTGATTAATTAATTTTGCGTCAATCTGACTTTAGGTAATTAAATAAAAGGTAATAACATTTGGATTTTTTTCAAGTTCTAATCGTGGACCCCTATCTGTCAGATTCCCTCAGCGCGACCCACTTCCCGCAATTCCCCCACCCCCTCCACACACACTCTCCACTCACCATCGCGCACCCCGGCTACTTTTCTTTCATACATTTAAATATTTTATTGATGCACTATACTTTAGTAATATAAAAAACTATTTGCTGTTAAATTTTCAAATAATTATAAATAATGAACAACACACGGGACGCAGGGTGTGTTAAGCAACTCAAGATTATCCGGCATGGACCGGGATCACTATCACAAACACTGGATCTTAGCCGCATCTCAGCCGCATGTTCTTATCAACAGTCATAAGTACGTTCTAAATCGCATACCAAAACACAAGCTTTATTCTTTTAATTTGTAGACAGATAAGAAAGCAGAATCAATTTCCTCTGTAAACATTGTAAAAGGCTAGCCTAATACGCGGTGTTCGGTTGTTTATCTGTAATACAGCATCTTAAAGATACAGATTAGTTCTCACTTGAATAGGCTCAACTACTAAAACAGTGTTTTGTCTATCATTTCTCGTTATCTCTTTGAGTGTAAACAAAAGATATAAAGGAGTGTACAAATTACTAGAGCCTTTGAAGTGTATTCACAATTCTCAGCGTGCATGGATAATGCACAATGAAATCCGAGAACGTTGGATCTTTAAAACGTTAGAATACTTATAAATTGTTCCGTTTCATGTCTATTTAATTTTTATACTTTTCTATCACTTCATATCCATCTTGTAAGGCTACAATAAAATATATTCGAGTGGAAAACGTACTAATATCAACAACAAAAATCATTGTTGATTATAATTAAACAAAATCGTTTAAAACCGGAAGAGATCATAAAATAGTGAGTATTGCGTTATCATTTTCATCACCAACAAGAATACAACAGTGATGACAGTGTAAATATGTTCATCACCAAGAATAATACAACAGTGATGACAGCGTAACCATGTTAATTACCAAGAATAATGCATCAATGATGACAACGTAACCATGTTAATTACCAGGTATAATACAACAGTGATGGCAACGTAACCATGCTGATTACCAAGGATAACTCAACAGTGATGAAAACGAAACCATGTTAATTACCAAGACTAATACAATAGTGATGACACCGTAACCATGTTAATTAGCAATAATAATACAACAGTGATGACAGCGTTACCATGTTAATTACCAAGAATAATACAGCAGTGATGACAGTGTAACCATGTTAATTACCAAGAATAATAAAATAGTAATGAGAGCGTAACCATGTTTATTACCAAGAATAATACACCAGTGATGACAGCGTTACCATGTTAATTACCAAGAATAATACAATGGTGATGACAGCGTAACCATGTTAATTAGCAATAATAATACAACAGCGATGACAGCGTAACCATGTTAATTCGCAAGAATAATACAACAGTGATGACAGCGTTACTATGTTAATAAGCAAGAATAATACAACAGTCATGACAGCGTAACCATGTTAATTCGCAAGAATAATACAACAGTGATGACAGCACAACCATGTTAATTACCAAAAATAATACAAAAGTCATGACAGCGCTACCATGTTAATTACCAAGAATAATACAACAGCGATGACATCGTGACCATGTTAATTAGCAAGAATAATACAACAGTGATGACAGCGTAATCAGGTTAATTACCAAGAATAATACAACAGTGATGACAGCGTAACCATGTTGATTACCAAGAAAAATACAACAGCGATGACATCGTAACCATAATAATTATCAAGAATAATAAAACAGTCATGACAGCGTAACCATGTTAATTATCAAGAATAATACAACAGTGATGACAGCGTTACCATGTTAATTACCAAGAATAATACAACAGTGATGACAGCGTAACCATGTTAATTAGCAAGAATAATACAACAGTGATGACAGCGTAACAATGTTAACTACCAAGAATAATACAACAGCGATGACATCGTAACCATGTTAATTAGCAAGAATAATACAACAGTCATGACAGCGTAACCATGTCAATTAGCAAGAATAATACAACAGTCATGACAGCGTAACCATGTTAATTACCAAGAATAATACAACAGAGATGACAGCGTAACCATGTTCATTAGCAATAATAATAAAACAGGGATGACAGCGTAACCATGTCAATTAGCAAGAATAATACAACAGTCATGACAGCGTAACCATGTTAATTACCAAGAATAATACAACAGAGATGACAGCGTAACCATGTTAATTACCAAGAATAATACAACAGTCATGACAGCGTAACCATGTTAATTACCAAGAATAATACAACAGTCATGACAGCGTAACCATGCTAATTAGCAAGAATAATACAACAGTGATGACAGTGTAACAAGGTTAATTACCAAGAATAATACAACAGCGATGACAGCGTAACCATGTTAATTAGCAAGAATAATACAACAGTGATGACAAATTAACCATGTTAATTAGCAAAATTAATACAATAGTGATGACAGCGTTACTATGTTAATTACCAAGAATAATACAACAGTTGAAGACAGCGTAACCATGTTAATTACAGAGAATAATACAGCAGTTGATGACAGCGTAACCATATTAATTACAGAGAATAATACAGCAGTTGATGACAGCGTAACCATGTTAATTAGCAAGAATAATACAACAGTGATGACAGCGTAACCATGTTAATTAGCAATAATAATACAATAGTGATGACAGCGTAACCATGTTAATTACCAAGAATAATACAACAGTGATGACAACGTAACCATGTCAATTAGGAAGAATAATACAATGGTGATGACAGCGTAACCATGTTAATTAGCAAGAATAATACAACAGTGATGACAGCGTTACTATGTTAATTACCAAAAATAATACAGCAGTGATGACAGCGTTACTATGTTAGTTACCAAGAATATTACAGCAGTGATGACAGCGTTACCATGTTAATTACCAAGAATATTACAATAGTGATGAAAGCGTAACCATGTTAATTACCAAGAATAATACAATAGTGATGACAGCGTAACCATGTTAATTACCAAGAATAATAAAACAGTGATGACAGCGTAACCATGTTAATTAGCAAGAATAATACAATAAGGATGACAGCGTAACCATGTTAATTACCAAGAATAATACAACAGTGATAACAGCGTAACATGTTAATTAGCAATAATAATACAACAGTCATGACAGCGCTACCATGTTAATTACCATGAATAATACAATAGTCATGACAGCGTAACCATGTTAATTAGCAAGAATAATACAATAGTGATGAGAGCGTAACCATGTTAATTACCAAGAATAATACAATAGTGATGACAGCGTAACCATGTTAATTACCAAGAATAATACAACAGTGATGACAGCGTAACCATGTTAATTAGCAATAATAATACAATAGTGATGACAGCATAACCATGTTAATTACCAAGAATAATGCAACAGTGATGACAACGTAACCATGTTAATTACCAAGTAGAATACATCAGTGATGACAGAGTAACTATGTTAATTAGCAAGAATAATACAACAGCGATGACAGAGTAACCATGTTGATTACCAAGAATAATGCAACAGTGGTGACAACGTAACCATGTTAATTACCAAGAATAATACAACAGTGATGACCTCGTAACCATGTTAATTACCAAAACAGTGATGACAGCGTAACAATGTCAATTACCGAGAATAGTACAACAGTGATGACAACGTAACAATGTTAATTACCGAGATTAATGCAACAGTGATGACAGTGCAACCATGCTGATTACCAAGAATAATACAACAGTGATGAAAACGTAACAATGTATGTTAATTACCGAGAATAATACAACAGAGATGACAGCGTAACCATGTTAATTACCAAGAATAATACAACAGTGATGACAGCGTAACCGTGTTAATTACCGAGAATAATACAGCAGTGATGATAGCGTAACCATGTTAATTACCGAGAATAATACAGCAGTGATGACAGCGTAACCATGTTAATTACCAAGAATAATACAACAGTGATGACAGCGTAAACATGTTGATTACCAAGAATAATACAACAGTAATGACAGCGTAACCATGTTGATTACCAAGAATAATACAACAGTGATGACAGTGTAACCATGTTATTTACCAAGAATAATGTAACCATGTTGATTACCAAGAATAATACAACAGTGATGACAGTGTAACCATGTTAATTACCAAGAATATTACAACAGTGATGACAGCATAACCATGTTAATTACCGAGAATAATACAACAGTGATGTCTTACCGAGAATAATACAACAGTGATGACAGCGTAACCAAGTTGATTATCAAGAATAATACAACAGTGATGACAGCGTAACCATGTTGATAACCAACAATAATACAACAGTGATGACAGCGTAAACATGTTAATTACCAAGAATAATACAACAGAGATGACAGCGTAACCATGTTGATTACCGAGAAAAATACAACAGTAATGACAGCGTAACCATGTTGATTACCGAGAATAATACAACAGTGATGACAGCGTAACCATGTTGATTACCGAGAATAATACAACAGTGATGACAGCGTAACCATGTTGATTACCGATAATAATACAACAGCGATGACAGCGTAACCATGTTAATTACCAAGAATAATACAACAGCGATGACAGCGTAACCATGTTAATTACCAAGAATAATACAGCAGCGTTGACAGTGTAACCATGTTGATTACCAAGAATAATACAACAGTGATGACAGCGTAACCATGTTGATTACACAGAAAAATACAGCAGTGATGACAGCGCAACCATGTTAATTACCAAGAATAATACAACAGTGAGGACAGCGCAACCATGTTAATTACCAAGAATAATACATTAGTGATGACAGCGCAACCATGCTGATTACCAAGAATAATACAACAGTGACGACAGCGTAACCATGTTGATTAACAAAAATAATACAACAGCGACGACAGCGTAACCATGTTGATTACCAAGAATAATACAACAGCGATGACAGCGTAACCATGTTGATTACCAAGAATCATACAACAGCGATGACAGCGTAACCATGTTAATTACCAAGAATTATACAGCAGCGTTGACAGTGTAACCATGTTGATTACCAAGAATAATACAACAGTGATGACAGCGTAACCATGTTGATTACCAAGAAAAATACAGCAGTGATGACAGCGCAACCATGTTAATTACCAAGAATAATACAACAGTGAGGACAGCGCAACCATGTTAATTACCAAGAATAATACAACAATGATGACAGTGTAAATATGTTCATCGCCAAGAATAATACAACAATGATGACAGTGTAAATATGTTCATTGCCAAGAATAATACAACAGTGATGACAGCGTAAGCACGTTGCTTACCAAGAATAATAAAATAATGATGACAGTGTAACCATTTTAATAACCGAGAATAATACAACAGCGATGACAGCATAACAATGTTATTTACCAATAATAATAAAACAGTGATGATAGCGTAACAATGTTAATTAGCAAGAATAATACAACATTGATGACAGCGTAACCATGCTTATTACCGGGAATAATGCAACAGTGATGACAGCGTAACCATGTTGATTACCAAGAATAATACAACATTGATGACAGCGTAACCATTTTAATTACCGAGAATAATACAAAAGCGATGACAGCGTAACAATGATTACCAAGAATAATACAACATTGATGAAAACGTAACCATGTTAATTCCTGAGAATAATACAACATTGATGACAGCGTAACCATGTTAAGTACCGAGAATAATACAACATTGATAACAGTGTAACAATGTTAATTACCGAGAATAATACAACAGTGACGATAGCGTAACCATGTTGATTACCAAGTGCAATAGAAAAGTGATGACATCGTAACCATGTTAATTACCAAGAATAATACAACAGTGATGACAGCGTTACCATGTTAATTACCAAGAATAATACAACAGCGATGACAGTGTAAAGATTTTTGTCGCCAAGAATAATGGAACAGTCATGACAGCGTAACCATGTTGATTACCACGAATAATACAAGAGTGATGACAGTGTAACCATTTTAATTACCGAGAATAATGCAACAGCGATGACAGCGTAACCATGTTAATTACCAAGAATAATACAACAGTGATGACAGCGTAACCTTGTTAATTACCGAGAATAATACAACAGTGATGTCTTACCGAGAATAATACAACAATGATGATAGTGCAACCATGTTGATTACCAAGAATAATACAACAGTGATGAAAACTAAACATGTTAATTACTGAGAATAATACAACAGTTATGACAGCGTAACCATGTTAATTACCGAGAATATTACAACATTGATGACAGTGTAACCATGTTATTTACCGAGAATAATACAACAGTGACGATAGCGTAACCATGTTGATTACCAAGTACAATAGAACAGTGTTGACAGCGTAACCATGTTGATTACCAAGAACAATACAACAGTGATGACAGCGTAACCATGTTAATTACCAAGAATAATACAATAGTGATGACAGCGTAACCATGTTAATTACAAAGAATAATACAATAGTGATGACAGCGTAACCATGTTAATTACCAAGAATAATACAATAGTGATGACAGCGTAACCATGTTAATTACCAAGAATAATACAATAATGATGACAGCGTAACCATGTTGATTACCAAGAATAATGCAACAGTGATGACAACTTAACCATGTTAATTACCAAGTAGAATACATAAATGATGACAGCGTAACTATGTTAATAAGCAAAAATAATACAACAGCGATGACAGAGTAACCATGTTGATTACCAAGAATAATACAACATTGATGAAAACGTAACCATGTTAATTACTGAGAATAATACAACAGTGATGACAGCGTAAACATGTTGATTACCAAGTACAATAGAACAGAGATGACAGCGTAACCATGTTAATTACCATGAATAATACAACAGTGATGACAGCGTAATCATGTTGATTACCAAAAATAATACAAGAGTGATGACAGTGTAACCATTTTAATTACCGAGAATATTGCAACAGCGATGACAGCGTAACCATGTTAATTATCAAGAATAATACAACAGTGATGACAGCGTAACCATGTTAATTACCGAGAATAATACAACAGTGATGTCTTACCGAGAATAATACAACAATGATGCTAGTGCAACCATGTTGATTACCAAGAATAATACAGCAGTGATGAAAACTAAACATGTTAATTACTGAGAATAATACAACAGTCATGACAGCGTAACCATGTTAATTACAGAGAATAATACAACATTGATGACAGTGTAACCATTATAATTACCGAGAATAATACAACAGTTACGATAGCGTAACCATGTTGATTACCAAGTACAATAGAACAGTGATGACAGCGTAACCATTTTAATTACCAAGAATAATACAACAGTGATGACAGCGTTACCATGTTAATTACCAAGAATAATACAACAGCGATGACAGTGTAAAAATGTTCATCGCCAAGAATAATAGAACAGTGATGAAAGCGTAATCATGTTGATTACCAAGAATAATACAAGAGTGATGACAGTGTAACCATTATAATTACCGAGAATAATGCAACAGCGATGACAGCGAAACCATGTCAATTACCGAAAATAAAACAGCAGTGATGACAGCGTAACCAGGTTAATTGCCAAGAATAATACAACAGCGATGACAGCGTTACCACGTTAATTACCAAGAATAATACAACAGTGATGACAGCGTAACCATGTTAATTACCAAGAATAATACAACAGCGATGACAGTGTAAAAATGTTCATCGCCAAGAATAATAGAACAGTGATGACAGCGTAATCATGTTGATTACCAAGAATAATACAAGAGTGATGACAGTGTAACCATTATAATTACCGAGAATAATGCAACAGCGATGACAGCGTAACCATGTTAATTACCGAGAATAATACAGCAGTGATGACAGCGTAACCAGGTTAATTGCCAAGAATAATACAACAGCGATGACAGCGTTACCACGGTAATTACCAAGAATAATACAACAGTGATGACAGCGTTACCACGTTAATTACCAAGAATAATACAACAGTGATGACAGCGTAAACATGTTAATTAGCAAGAATAATACAACAGTGATGAAAGTGTAACCATGTTAATTAACGAAAATAATACAGCAGTGCTGACAGTGTAACCATGTTAATTACCAAGAATAATACAACAGTGATGACAGCGTAACCATGTTGATTACCAAGAATAATACAACTGTGACGACAGCGGAACCATGTTAATTACCAAGAATAATACAACAGCAATGACAGTGTAACCATGTTAATTACCAAGAATAATACAACAGAGATGACAGCGTTACCATGTTAATTACCGAGAATAAAACAACAGTGATGACAGTGTAACCATGTTAATTACCGAGAATAATACAACAGTGATGACCTTGTAACCATGTTAATTACCGAGAACAATACAACAGCGATGACAGTGTAACCATGTTAATTACCAAGAATAATACAACAGCGATGACAGTGTAACCATGTTAATTACCGAGAATAATACATCAGTGATGACAGTGTAACCATGTTAATTAACGAGAATAATACAGCAGCAATGACAGTGTAACCATGTTAATTAACGAGAATAATACAACAGCGATGACAGTGTAACCATGTTAATTACCGAGAATAATACAACAGCGATGACAGTGTACCCATGTTAATTACCAAGAATAATACAGCAGTGATGACAGTGTAACCATGTTAATTACCGAGAATAATACAACAGCGATGACAGCGTAACCATGTTAATTACCAAGAATAAAGCAGCAGTGATGACAGCGTAACCATGTTAATTACCAAGAATAATACAACAGTGATGACAGTGTAACCATGTTAATTACCAAGAAAAATACAGCAGTGATGACAGCGTATCCATGTTAATTACCAACAATAATACATCAGTGATGACAGCGTAACCATGTTAATTACCGAGAATAATACAACAGAGATGACAGTGCAACCATGCTAATTACCGAGAATAATGCAACAGTGATGACAGTGAAACCATGTTAATTACCGAGAATAATACAACAGTGATGACAGTGCAACCATGTTAATTACCGAGAATAATACAACAGCGATGACAGTGTAACCATGTTAATTACCGAGAATAATACAGCAGTGATGAAAGCGCAACCATGTTAATTACCGAGAATAATACAACAGTGATGACAGCGTAACCATGTTAATTACCAAGAATAATACAACAGCGATGACAGCGTAACCATGTTAATTATCAAGAATAATACAACAGTGATGACAGTGTAACCATGTTAATTAGCAAGAATTATGTAACCATGTTAATTACAGAGAATAATACAGCAGTGATTACAGTGTAACCATGTTAATTACCAAGAATATTACAGCAGTGATGACAGTGTAGCCATGTTAATTACCAAGAATAATACAGCAGTGATGACAGTGTAACCATGTTAATTACCAAGAATAATACAGCAGTGATGACAGCGTAACCATGTTAATTACCAAGAATAATACAGCAGTGATGACAGTGTAACCATGTTAGTTACCAAGAATAATACAACAGTTGATGACAGTGTAACCATGTTAATTACCAAGAATAATACAGCAGTGATGACAGTGTAAACATGTTAATTACCAAGAATAATACATCAGTGATGACAGCGTAACCATGTTAATTACCAAGAATAATACAACAGCGATGACAGCGTAACCATGTTAATTACCAAGAATAATACAGCAGTGATGATAGTGCAACCATGTTAATTACCAAGAATAATACAACAGCGATGACAGCGTAACCATGTTAATTACCAAGAATAATACAGCAGTGATAATAGTGCAACCATGTTAATTACCAAGAATAATACAACAGTGATGACAGTGTAACCATGTTAATTACCAAGAATAATACAGCAGTGATGACAGCGTAACCATGTTAATTATCAAAAATAATACAACAGTGATGACAGCGTAACCATGTTAATTAGCAAGAATAATGTAACCATGGTAATTAAAGAGAATAATACAGCAGTGATGACAGTGTAACCATATTAATTACCGAGAATAATAAAACAATGATAATAGTGAAGATATTTTCATTCCCAAAAATAATAAAACGTAATTATAGTGAAACCATGTTCATTACCAAGAAAATAAAGCCATGATACAGCGATTATATTAAATACAAACACATTTGTATAAACCCGTGTTATAGTGTAACAATGTTCAATACCAAAAATAATTATTTTTAAAAACGAAATGATTTTAATAATGTAACCATGATATTATAAATGGTCTACTTTCTGGTTGGCTAATGCATACACTTTTGCGACCTAATAATGGTGGTGATTCTTGACAGAGTGATATCCGTTTTACAAGCTGAAGATCTACATTAACATCCTGAATTAATAAACAGATCAAAATATATAAACCGAGCAAAACAAGAAATAATAAAAATGATGTATATAGAATAATTGGATCCACCACCGCCAATAATCCAAACAACATATTTTTTTGAAAAGTTCAGTACACAAGGGAGTTTAATAAAGTGGTAGACCCTTTTACAGTTTGCCACTATGCTTTCCTCTTTGATTGTGCGATGACACTACCGACTGTGGACCCCATGATGAACTCTACATAAATCCTGAAAGGGATAGTCATGTTTAATGTTTGTCTTTTCGTGCTCTTAATGGTATATTCTCGTGTTCTTCTGGATTCTTCTAAGTCAATAAATACTTGCTTTGTTACTTATTATGCATTTGCTTTTTGTGTTTGTATATTCATATATACATGATCATCTTTGTGTTATATTTATATTGTCTTTTTATGCTGCCTAGTTTGTTAGAGGATATAGCCTAGTGGGGATTTCTTTTTTAACACTGTCCTGTGTTATTGGGATGACAATGTGGTAAGTGTGAGGCTTGGTTTAAACACCCGAGCGGCCATTTTCCACTGACCGTTCCAAAGCGGTCTGCGTTTGTATTTTCGCATATTTTTCTTGTATTTATCCTTATAATGTTTTTTTTTTTATTGAATGTTTTGGTTGACTGTGTTCTGTGAATGGTACATTTCCTGTTCGTCTTTTATACCTGCTTTTATAAATTGAAACACGACGGGCCTCAACGCGATGAAGTGCGTTCTCAGATTACGAGTAAGCACTGAAGTAGTGCACGTTTTGAAGTGGATCGTTTTGAATTCTATGAACTATTCGTTCAACTGAACTAAACACTAATGTATGGTCGTTTGTTTCTTTTACTCTGCATCAATTCACATCTTTAATTGCCAATAACTTGGTAACTTTGTCCATTTTCGTTTGGGACGCTTTCATTTTTTTTAATGACCTGCCTGACTAGTCTACGCCTTTACCATCTGTCACAAACTGTCAGGTAAATGAATTACACTATCAAGTCAAATTTAATCAAAAGACACTGAACACATACACTGTGACCTCTAAATTGACTAGACACAAACAAACTTGCATATACGTGGCAAATGTCCGTTCTTGAACGATATTGCCGCTGCCGGACTAACTCCAAAATCAAAGTACTGCGTACTGAATGGCGAGAACATTAGTAAGCAAATGGTTTTGAGCTGTTCCTATAGTTAAGAATAAAGATTGTATGAATTTTCTAGACGAAAACTATTGTGTATATAGGATATTAGTCTAATTAAACCATGATCAGTACATGAAAAATGCTTATTAATAAATGCAGACAATTCTCAAGTTTTTGCGTCTGTGTGATCAAGATCGATTCAGGACGTTTCGGCACCAAACCATTTCGACACCTAGACAAATCGGCACCTAGACATTACGGCATCAAACCATTTCGGCATCAAACCAATTTTTACCATAGACGTTTCGGCACCCATTTATATTTGAGGATTATAATGAAGTAAAGAAGTAAAAAAAAAATTCTTTTCTATAAGATCACTTGTAATTCATTCAACGTTGATTGCCTTAACGGCAACTCCGAGGCGGTTTTGAGCCTGAATACAACTAAAACATGAAATAGATAGGGTCCATATGATAATAATTTGTAAAATGTAAGTAAATATGACTCTTATATTATACTGTAGCATGTTCACTGAAATTCCCTTTGTAATAGCTCAGGTGTAAACCGTTTAATTGAAAATACTTGAATATGTTCCCTTTAACAAGTATAACAATACCGCATACAAACTTATCTGTATTCATACAGTATCTTTTAATTCTTCACTTAACCGTCCTGTCATCTCTATATCGACGACTACAGGTATGTGACTTGAACAAAGCCTCCACAAACTAACCCATTATTAAAAATCGTCTACATATAACGCATGCGTTATACTTTTCTTGTTATGATTGTTATTGGCGAAATGATTCGTGTTATATGTTTCTCACTTTTCTACATCTATCTAAAGTCCAATAGTATCAACAAACAATTTAAGTTCTCAAATAGTGTCAAGTTCTCAAATAACGCTCTCAAATAGTTCTCAAATAGTTTAAGCTAACTGTACAGTATGATACTCTCATGGTCAGATAGTCCATATTCTCAATTATTTGAATACATGTTCTAACATTTCTAAACTCAAGTTCAATAGTCTCAACAAACTATTACAGTTCTCCAGTCAAGTTCTCCAATAGTTCTCAAATTTAAGATTCTCATAAAACGTGTTACAAACTATTACAGTTCTCAAATAAAGTTCTCAAATAATTCTCAAGATGAAGATTCTCACAAAATATGTCCTTAAATATCAAACATATATCGGTATATATCAGATGTTCACATAATCTGCAAAATATTATTTATTCTCATTAATTAATAGAAATTAATATAATAATTATATGAATTCTGTACTATTATTCAGTCAACTTAAAAACTTCACACATTGAGTTAGAGAAACTCATTCCTGTAAAAATTTCAAACTTCTGATATATTACGTTATTTCGTCAACAATACAAGACCATTCCCTGTTGGGCAACGAACTTTTGAATTATGATATTATGTGATGCGTCTGCACAAATCATAAAACATATATAAGTTAGTGTCTAATCGCAAGAGTTAAACTCAGCATTCAATGTTGGAATTGAGCAAAATTAAATTCCCATGTTCCTTCTTTTCTTAAAAAAAACACGAAGAGCCATGCAGAAAAATTAGGATAGTCCAAGTTATCTATTAAATTATAAATTGTATTTTTTAATGAGTTTTGTTATAAATAAACAGAACTAGAATATGTAAATTATTGTAATAAAGATTTAAAAAAAGACATTATTAAATTAATGTTTTATTTTCTTATAAATAAATTATATTAAGGTAGTTTTTAAGTTCATATAATTATGATACCGTTCTGTCATCATATTACTGACGATTTCTAAAAGCGCCGCATTTTACTAATCAAAAGCGCCGCATTATAGAATATCCAAAAATTGACACTTCAAATTATAACGCGAATAAGGATGTAATGTTTATGATGATGTGTAAAATAAGCAAGTCTGTTTTAATGTTGATTTTCATACCAGCAAATGTTAATCTGATTTTACATTATCATTCGAAGCGCAGACGACCGTAATACGCAGTTTAGTAGGAAACCGTACATCGCAATATCTCGAACATTATTTTACTAATAGGTCAACATGGTAACATCCGCGTGGTGCGCTAAATCGATGTATCCGGTCTATGAGTGCCCATTGATTGTTGCATTGAGTTGTGTGTGAATTAAAATTTAAATGTCATGTTGTCATTCATATCTAGACCCAAATTAAAAATGAATAACTTACAGTCTCATCGCAAATGACATATATGCTGCCAAAAAATCCACAGAAAAATGGGGGCCATGTATCTTCTAAGAAAGAATTTGTCTCATGAATGAATGGTCCCTTTAAAAACATAAAAACTGAGATGCCATAATATTGTATTCATACACTCATTTCCATATAAGCAAAATAAATTAAAAACTCACAATTTTAACATGACAATGCTTGAAAAATGTAACAAATAGATCAACAAAAATAGCACTTTAAATTAGTGAACATGCCTTTTTTTACAAAAAGAAATGAGAATTATTTATTGACGCCATTATGCGATACCCCAGGCCGACACTTCCTGTGTTGCAATGGGTGTGCTACACCTGATAGCATGTGGCTGAAAACGGTAAAAAGAGCATTATCGCGCCCAACATGGGTTTAAGTTTCCGCAAAAAACGTATTTATAATGTATTTATTTAACACAACTTCTCATTCAAACCCAAAACGGCAGCGAATCCGTAGTCGAGAGGTTAAAGACGCTGAGTCTGAAACATTCGCACCTTTCACCGCTGCGGGTTCGAATTCCATTGGGAGCTCGACTTGTAAGTAGTTAGAAGGTTAAAGTCGATTGAACGGATGACGGGTGGTAGACGGTATAAATAAGTGGGTGGTCTGCTTCCATCACTAAAAATCGACCGTCATTCACAGCCTAGAATGTACTGAAAACGGCATAAAACCCAATCAAACAAACAAACAAACAAACCCAACGCAAATAAAGATAAATTGCAAATAATTACGTCACAATCAATACAGATTAACTGGGACTATTTAGGCGCGCGTTATTTAGATACAAATCAATGCATCAAATGTTCCTAGGGTTAAGCGTTTACAATAAGTGAATATAATGGAAAGGTATTTTAAAGAGGTTACCCAAGTACAATTCCTAGGCCCAGTCTGCATATTTTGTTCGAATCCCACTGGGAGCTCGTATTGTAAGTGAGGAAGTGTCGATCCTTACGGATGGCGGGAGGTGTACAGTAATGGTACTACCCAGGAAAAGTGGGTGGTCTGCCTCCACCACAAAAAAAATTCGTTCGTCATATATAACCTGATATGTGTTGAATATGACGTAAAACACCATGCATGCAAAGAAACAACAAACAAACAAACAATCAAACAAACAAACAAACAAATTATTTCGATGTAAATGAATGTAGCGTGAACCTAGAATGTCGATCTTGCTGGCGCCATATGACCATATATTGGTGCGGCGTAAACCGCTATTCATCGTGCAAAATAATGGCTGCGTACATGCAGTTCTAACGTAAAAAAGCAAGGTACTTGAACAAATGTAAGATAATATTTCAAGATTAAAGCACGTTCCTTATAAACGTAGGTTCGTTGGAATTTTTAAACTTGTTTTTGCCTTTTTTAATCTTACTTCCTTTCGTTCTACTGGGTGTGCTTATTTAATCTGTTGTTCCACTAAAGTTGATTTTCTCTACACAACGGGGTAGAGATTTTATTAATTTTTGCCTGAAAATCTCGTACAACATACACCTTCAAATTATGTCAGAGTTATATTGCAACGTTCGTTGAGCTTACTGTATCAAAGCGCGATCTAATACTTGATTACATATAAGATTATAAAAAATTCCCATGACTGCTGAAGTATAGGGTCTTTGAACTGATGAAAACTGAGTGCGAAAACTCATCTTTTTAAGAGGTACGTACTTAACCGCAAATTGACAAACTCTTTCAGAGGTCATGCATCTCAGCGTGGTCCATTTATAACGTACAACCAAAGGGTTGAAATAGCAAGAAGCACATTTTGTCTTTACAACAATCAACCTCATAAAGATTAATGTGTAGTGAAACGTAGCTGTGGTAGCATATATATATATGCACACGCTATACTGGCTCCCGAATTAATGATACTATTTTTATTTTACTTTTTTATACAATCCGAATTTATATTTATTTAATTATTTTTATTTATTTATTTACTTATTTATTTATTTATTTATTTATTTGTTTGTTTGTTCGTTCGTTCGTTCGTTCGTTCGTTCGTTCGTTCATTCATTCATTTTATTTATTTTATTTTCTGGAAAGTTCCAAAGATGCCAACTATGCAAAGGGGACAGTATTCAGAATAGGTGTTCTATAAAACTTGAATTATTTCAAATTACATATAAAAATAAAACAGAAGGAAGCAAGAAAACGATCTAAAACACACACATGAAAAAAATGTCAAGCTCTCAACCTGCATGTATAAACTGCAGTGCACATCTCAGCAGATTCTTTCAAACAGGGCTTTCATTAAATAAAGTAAACGTGTAGTTTTTGGAGTAACAGTACATGCTCTATTGTACCTTAACCTTTAGGACCTCATATTGGTTGAAAGGCGGAGGGACTATAATCCTTAGAACTACACACACACGGATTGTGTTTATTGAGAGATGGGAATACAAAATAATGAAAATAGTTCGAAGCGACGCAGCCAAACACATGGAACATTGTTTTTATATAAAATGATAAATTACAAACGAAAATGTTTTTAAGTGGGATTCTCTGGTAACGAATGTTATGCTTAAGCATACTTAACACAATAAGTTTTGCGGCCGTCTTACTACACTGTTAAATAACATAGCTATGGACAAATAGAACAGAACAGAAAAGAAATGTTCTGACAATATAGAACCTGTTATACTTGACAAACCCATCAAACTGAGTTAAAATTGCGGACTCCGTATCAAGAATATGCAAATAAGACACACGTGACACTTTTGTGGGTTTACTCATTGAGGTGGTCTCTGAGGAGTAGTAATAATAATGAACTGACGACGACGACGACGGATTCCCGACATTTCATAAGTGTGTGCATATTGCAAAAATAAATGTGTTTATGTATGTTTTTGGTCTTCCAAATTTGAGTTTATTTACTTTTTACAATAAACATATATATTAATTATGTAACCGATTATCCTGAACAAAATTGTGAAACCTTTAAAGAGGTTATCTGGTACATATTAATACACATATTAACGTGTTTTTTTTCATCTCAGTACACCAAACGAAGTTCAACATTCCATCTTGAGCAACGTATGTGAATTGAGTATTGCTAATACTAAACTCATACAGAAAATGCTTGCATATTTGCATGAGTGGATGTAATTAAATCCTTTCAAGAGACAGCGGTGATAAAAGCATTGCATATAAAGACCTCATTGGCATTTCCAAGACGAAATATGCGACTGATCGCTTTTAAAAATATGCTAGTGACTGGTTAATTTTTATATATTTTTTTAAAAAAAAAAGGCATTCCTCAACAAGAATTTAAGCTGTAGTTTCTTTTTAGTTGGGGCTCGCACTTCAAGCATTTAATAAACAAATTGGGTATATTCATCTACAAGGCATTTGAATTAAGAAATGAAATATTATATTTTGATAATTAGCATGGTTATTTATTTTGTAAGTACTGTATCAGTATATTTGTGTATGAGTATACATGTATGTGAGTATGTATTTAAGGGTTTAAGTGTGTGTATGTGTGGATAAGTTTATATATAACATGTAATACTTTTGAGGCAAAATATTAAGTAGATGTTTAATAAAGGTCGCAAGATATTTTTACTACATAGTGAACACCTTCTCCACGATAGAAGTTCATATTATTATTCATTGAGATAATGCATACCAGGCTATTGTTAGGCGTATTTCAGTTTTGTATTATTGCTTATTTGTGTCTTAAAATATCACTGTCTGTCATTATTATATTATCATATTTGTACCTCACGGGCAGATGCCTATTGGATTTGAAATAAACTATTCTATTCTATTCTAATTACTGCTTTTTACTTATTTCAGATTATATTGTTCAACTTTTCAATTATTTTTATATCGTTAATTTGAATATTAAAACGTCAACGTTTAAACATTGGAATATAGGAACTGACACATAGATTTATCACATAACGTCCCTTGTTAGCAGTGTCGAACACCCATTTAATATTCTATTGTATGACACACGTGTAATACAACCTGGAACGATTTTGATTGGTTGAGTTAAACCTGTAACACTACGCAAGTTCATTAACTGAAACTATTTTATTTATTACAAATTCACCCAGATCTGAGTCATAAACTTATTATTTGTGACAGCTTATAAAAATAATTCACGTTATACAAAACATTGTTGTTGGTTTGTTAAAAAGTTGGCGTAAACTGCTATTTTGTAAAAAGGTAAAACACGAACTCTTTTATACGTAACATTATGTGTGAGACGCGACGTTACGACGTCACATATTTTATGACGTTTTGGCGCTAAAGTGTGTCTGACGTCGTGGCGGTTCTATGTCCATCTGAATTATTTTTTACTAATTTGATTGCAATGTTATGTAATAAAAAGGATCTTAAACTCGTCCCCATTCCATATAAGATTTATGAAACTCGTTATGAATTATTTTTAATTTTAACTCGCCAAAAGGCTCGTTAAAATTAAAATAATTCATAACTCGTGTCATAAATCTTATATGAAATGGGAACTCGTTTAAGATCCTCTATGTATTATGGTTTGCATTTTCTCTATAATGTTTGCGTACGGAATACAAAATTGGTTCTAGCGCACAATCAGTATGGAACATGCTTATTGTTTGGGGCTCGTGTTTCAGCCAAAGTTTTTTCGGCAGCAGCATGAGCAATTTTATAAATACGGCCATATATAATATATCATTAGAACTGGAATTTTTAGTGTAAATAAAAATACCTGACCTTTCAAAATCGGTTGAGAAATAAATATTTACAGCCAAAATGCTTTTTGGTGGGTCTTCTTCCATGTAAATTCTTTGTTGCTGGGGCAGCAAAAAATTTTGAAATCTCAAATAACTTCAGTTTGACCTAATATTCTAATATTTTGTTATAAAACTTTTATAGTGTCTTAATTACCATTTATCCAACACATTGAATCCATTTTTGGATAACATTTCTATAAAAAAATATTTTTTTTAATTTTTTGACGCAGCACGATTTTCTATTGAAAATGCCCTATCAAAAATAATTTTCGCATGTGGAATTTTTATTTCTGAACCGATTTTGAAAAGTAAGGTATTTTTATTTACCACTAAAAATGTCTGTTTCACTGATAAACATGTTATTTAGGTCCCATTTGAATTTTGGTCCCATTTGGTCCCATTTGAATTTTGTCTTAAATGTCCAAAAAACCTTTGGCTGAAACAAACGCCCCATCGAAAGATGGGAAGCTGTCCAAAACGTTGGAACTTGCAATTAACAGAGTGTCAAATGGGTATAGTTGAACTATACAATTTTATAACAGTTTTCTAATAGTAAATCAACTAACATATTAATGAAGTAAACGATATGTACGAAATGCATTTACATACCGGAAACCAGTATGACATTTATATTAGATGAATGCAGTAAATAGTCAAATTTGCAGAATTAAGATTTACGTTACGAGCCTTTTTTCTTTTTTTCTTTTTTTTTGAGACATAAATGGGCAATTACATTTTCATCAATGCATCAGGCAAAGAAAACATAATCATCCCGTTTTTATGATCAGCTTTGAGATCTATCTCATTTGGGTTTAATTTGACATTCCCAAATAAAAACGGTTCAGGTCGTTTCTGAATTAAATGCAAGCTGCGGAGACACGCTATTTACCTTTTGTATGGCCATTTTACACGCGATAACGCAATCATTAGAGTACTTTTATATTACGCTTTTATTACGAAGAATATACGAAACGTAGCCAGGGTTAATAACATAATACCAGCGTACGCGGTTTTCTATTTGAAACTCTAGACTGCGGTACTTTAAAGGGACACATGGCAATCTTGAAATTCGCATCACGCATTCAAATTAGCGTCTCGATTTATTAATCCAATATCATTTTGTCGTTAAACCTGCTTGCATATAATTAAATAAATGAGTTTTCTATTTTTCTTCGTTATTCTACCAACTGTTTAAATATGATATTGATGCAACAGTAATACGTAAACACACTTTTCTTTGAAACTATTTCTTAATTAATATTAATGATTCCAAAAATACAAGTTATGTAAAAAAATAAATAACGGGATGCCGTGTGTCCTTTTAATATAATTTTTTATCAGATGCTTGCTTGAATAAAAGGCAACGAGAGGCAATGACTGAATATTTGTGGACAGTCTACCGTGGACTCAGAATGTAACGACACAGCTCTATTACTAGGAGTTCTGAAAAACTTGGAAAAAGGTGAAAGAAATATTAAAATCGAATGATAAATACAAAATATATGACCATTTTAAGTTTGTTCTAAAATGTATATGGGAGCCGCCATTTTTTAGAACAATGACGGCACAGTTCCAAATTACCTTTTGTTGAATATGGAAAAAAGCATTTAATGCGAAGAAATTCACGGCTAATGAATGCAAAATCATATAAAGCATTATTTCCATTAAGTATACATATTTTTCATACAGTTGCTGTAATTTTTTCCCCTAAAAATCAATAAATTTTATATTTAGAAATATTCCATATATGATCATTAAGAACTGTGATGTCATAGCTCTCAAAATGGTGGCTCAACAGAATCTTCAAATGATCATAATGACCTTTTTCCAAGTGTTTCAAAACTCTCAATGATAAAGATTGTTTGGCTGTGTCGCGATATTCCCTTTTTTAAACATTTTGCTCATTATGACCATATATCTACATACTCTATGTACAGGTACCTGGCATGTTCATGCCTGTTAGGCGCCATATAACCTTTCATGTGTTGGTGCGCCTTAAAACCCAATTCAATTCAATTCAATTCAATTGACATGAATGTAAGTTTTATGTTGAAATGTCCTCGACCCCACTAGATCTTTTACGGGGTGAATACATACTCTTCTTCTTCAATGGTTATTTTAATGCGTTTGGAGGATAAACTCCGCTACCCGGTACCGCTCGGAGGATCAACTCTGCTACCAGGTACCGCTCGGAGTATAAACTCCGCTACCCGGTATCGCTCGGAGGATAGTACCGCTCGGAGGATAAACTCCGCTACCCGATAAACTCCGCTACCCAGTACCGCCCGGAGGATAAACTCCGCTATCCGGTACCGCTCGGAGGATAAACTCCGCTATCCGGTACCGCCCGGAGGATAAACTCCGCTACCCTACCCGGTACCGCCCGGAGGATAAACTCCGCTACCCGGTACCGTTCGGAGGATAAACTTCGCTACCCTACCCGGTACCGCTCGGAGGATAAACTCCGCTACCCTACCCGGTACCGCCCGGAGGATAAACTCCGCTACCACCCGGAGGATAAACACCGGCCCGGAGGATAAACTCCGCTACCGCCCGAAGGATAAACACCGCTACCCGGTACCGCTCGGAGGATAAACTCCGCTACCCGGTACAGCTCGGAGGATAAACTCCGCTACCCGGTACCGCCCGGAGTTAAACTCCGCTACCCGGTACCGCTCGGAGGATAAACTCCGCTAACCGGTACCGCCCGGTTAACGTCTCCATCCGACGGACTGGGCTAAGGTTACACTAAAGAAACCCAGTGGTGCTCGTGAAGCTCAAACCCGAGATATCAGGAATAGAAGCCCATCGTGCTATCCACAGAGAGGACACCACATGTGATTAGACATTATTCTTATTGCTGTTGTAATCCGACTCTTACTACACTTGTATTCTAAGGTTTAATAATATTTCTAACAATATCATTTCCTTAATGTTGCATAATGATGATCATTAAACATACTAAATAAATGGTATATAAGTATGTTTATCATTTTTCTTGTGTTTTTGTTCCAATTATTTTACTTATATTTAAATGTGTCTTAGGGAGAAGGGGGAAATTATTAGGATTTAGGTGAGGTCACGTGAGATAAGGATTCGCACGCTCGACTGGTTTGGTGTATTCAGAGTATATAATTTCTGTTCCATTAAATTTTGTATCGTCTAAGTGTTTGTAGGTTATTAGAGCATGTATAATACTCCAGTCATTATTGAATTTATCCATACATTTATTTTTAAGTGCAGTTATTTTGTTCATTTCATACCTGGATTTAATGCTTCTTTTTAATCCTATAAGTGACAGCTTAGTGTTAAGACATCTACTGGTGTATATGTAACGTTTCGTTTCAAGAAATGTGACATGTTCCGACGTTGCTTTTAAATTGTTTTCTTTGTTTCCAAAAACGATTTTTCTTTTACTTTGATTAAGTTGCATATGTTTCGAATTGAGGAATATTTCTACATCAATTAACACTTTTTGTGTGTGTTTACAATGCCAAAATATATGTTCTATTGTTTCTAGGGCTTCCGTGCAAAACGTACATTTTTCATTTGACTTGCTGTTGAGCAGAGTCAGATATTTGTTTGTTGGACGTATTCTGTGCAACAATCTTACAACCATTGAAGGCTGGTGTCTTTAGTTACTTAAAAAGGTATATTATAGAATATACTCCAGTCATTTTCAGTTATTGTACATATTTTTTTCCACTTAGTTTGACTAGTAGGTTTCACTGTATTTTTATTTAAAGTGTCATACATTGGTTGTGTTCCTTTTTTTGTTTTGTAGTATTGGGTAAATATGCGATGGAATAAGTGGGTACATCATTTGTTTATTTATTGATTCAAATATTTTTGAACTTAAGGAATTGTTTAAGTCCAGTTATCATTTCTTGGAAATGAAGAAAGTTAGGTGTAATGTTTGTTTTTTCAACAAATTCTTCTTTGGTAAAGAGATTGCCATTTGTATTGCTTATATCATTAACATATTGTATCCCTGTATTTTACCAAGATTTAAGAAAAATACCTTGTTTTCTTATCGGTATATTATGGTTATAAAATAGTGGCATTTTAAGATATTTTTCATACGAATCCACTTTCTGTGTGTCTAAAAACCCAAAATGATTTTTATGATTTTAAGACGTCCCTCCAAAAACTGTTTTTAATAGTTTTCATTACATTCTCTGCATAGTGCTTTCCACAATTTAAAAGTTTATTTATGTCAAAGTAAGAGCTACATAAATGTTGCCAGTAGCCATTGGAGTTATTATTCTTATTATTGAGACACACTCTAAAAGTAAAAAAAAAACACTACGGGTTACGGAGGTGAATCCCACGCAGCGGCGATAACTCGCATATCTACTTTTTTTTTACGAGGAGACATTTTACGTTCAATGAGTTATGCTATCCCTGCCCTCGGGACCTCTGAAGGATGCCATACCTTCACAATACCTTTTTTTAAATTTATTTATTTAATTTTAAATTGTATTTCTTTTCATTACAATAATGTACAAAAACACTAATTATTAAACTATTTTCATGTTCAACAATAAATTACTATATAATGCATTGCAAGAAACGTTAAAGTTTAATAGAGAAATATATAACTGAGAGAGAAAGGTAGAAAATAGTAAACCCTTCACGATACCTTACCAGAATAAGGTACGGAGGGAGTGAGTTTCACTGAAACACCGAGACGTGACCCCCACAGTCAAATAAAATAAGAATGCAAACAACGAAACAAAAAATAAAAAACAACAAAATAAACACTGGTATAAAATATATTCATATCCATGTTATTCATAAGCTAAATAACACCGATGAAAAGAGAGATTTGGATTCCTCGCTGGTATATATTGCTAGATTTTATTCTATATTTACTACCCACTTCACCTAAGCAAAAACACATTTCTTAACGTAATAAAACCCACATCTGTAAATGTATTATCGGGAACTACAATAGGAACGTTGATAGAACACTGTTTTTAATATTTTACTAATGAATAGACTATGTACTGAAGATATACTCCTTACGTGCAATCCTATGGAGAAAAATATAATAAAACAGATAATAGAACTCAATACAGCCATATATTTCTTTTACAAGATACTTCCAGTTTGATATGTTTACACGTTTATCTATAGTTGGTGCTACCCTTGAATAATAATACACACTTAAAAATATATGAATTGATTTAATTAATATTCAGCTGTTGTCATAATTTAGGTAATTTGTGCATTGATTTATTCTTTATGCACCCACGTTTTCCTGAATCGACACTTTATTACAAATGTACCTGACTAGAGATAAAATCGATATATTTTAATGGGAAGTTTCATGTACAAATATGAGCTGTATTTGCGTTCTGTTTGTGTGTATCTATTTTATATATCATTTCAATAGGTTGCAAAAATGTAAAGGTAACAATTCCGCTAAAGGTAGCAATAACCTCCGTTAAACGTAACAATTTTCGACGTTAAAGCTAACAATCTCCGGTACAGGTAATACTCATCGCTTCCGCTAAAAGGAAAAAACAACACGAGTTAACAATAAATACTATCATTGTTACATTAAAGGTAACACTTTTAACGATGAAGGTAAGAACCTCTGCTAAAGGTAGCATCATCACATCTGCCTTTAAAGGTCACAGCCCTAACGTTAAAGATAACATCTTTTACTTAAATACTTCACGGTTTTCATTGAAACTGTAGATGTTGAAGACTACCTTCAGCATAGACAGTTGTTACCTTTAATGTAACAATGATAGTATTTATTTTTAACTCGTGTTTTTTTTCCCTTTTAGCGGAAGCGATGAGTGTTACCTGTACCAGAGATTGTTAGCTTTAACGTCGAAAAATTGTTACGTTTAACGGAGTTATTAGTTTAACGTTGACAATTGTTAACTGGAGTGTATTTATCTTTAACGTTGAAAAGTGTTACCTTTACCGGAGTTTGTTAGCTTTAACGGTGAAAATTGTTACCTAAAGGGTGGCACGGCAATGTTGATTTTATAAAAACTCACGGCGTCCTGTTAGTTTTTCTACATAACTTGCATCTTTTCAATCATTAATATTAATTATAAGAATAGTTTAATATTCTCCGGCATGGTTTTGTTTCATGAACGTGTTTATGTTTATTTAAATCGAAATCAATACACAGCAATAGATATTTACAATTCACACATTGCAATATCTGTGAAAAGCGAGAATAAGATTTTATTTGATGACGTAGAAAACTTTGAACAGGTAAATTAATCCGGTAAATTAATCCACAGGTAAATGTATTTATCAATTATCTGGCAATAGTTGTGCAGCTATAAAAATTCAGACTTTACCTCATTTCCCCGTGCAGTCACGCAGTGGTAAAGTAGTATCTACGTCATGCCAATAAACTTATTTTTACATACAACTTAGTAGCGGATTTAAATATATGTTTCTCTCCGGGACTACCAAGAAATGTTCATATGATGCGTAAGAGTTAAATTTGTTATTTGATAATACTACAAAAAGGGTGGCCATTCATCTTTAATGGAAACTGTTTTTCATATTTTAGCTGTTGATTATATTGCACCAATAATATAATAGTATAGTTTAACCTAGTAGATAAAGCCGAATAAAAGGAAACATTTATTTACTATGATTATTTGCAAGCAGGTTTAAAGGGACACATCGCAATATTGATTTTTTAAAAACTCGCGGCGTGCCGTTAGTTTTTCTATATAAATTGTATTTGTTCAATAATTAATATTAATTATAAGAACAGCATAAAGAAAATTGCTTTGCTAATTACGAACTGTTGATTACATTTCATTAATAATATTTTCAAACTTATGGTAAAATAACGAAGAAAAGTTGAAAACTCAAAACTAAAATTAAGCAAGCAGATTTAACATCAAAATGATACTGGATTAATAAACCGAGAGGTTAATTTGTTTGCTTGATAGACTTCAAGATTACCATGTGTCCCTTTAAAGTCAAAATTATTCTGGATAAATAAAACGAGACGCCACTTTCAGTGCTTGATAAACACGTCAAGAGTGCCGTATGTCCCTTTAACGGTCGATTTACCATTGCCTCTTCAAAGTTGAGTAAGACACGGTTACATGTCTTCTTACGTGCAATTATTGAAATTACATATAAAACGATGGGGAAAAACGACTGAACAATTTTACACGAAACTACTTTTAATATATGACTTTTGATGCTGATATCTAAACCAGTGATAATAACATTGACTAGATAAATCATCGCATACTGTACTAAACCAGTGATAATAACATTGACTAGATAAATCATCGCATACTGTAAATGGCATGCTGACTTATTCCGTCATTTCGGAGATGTTGTTTCTTTATATACATGTTATATGTAATCTTTTTAGGATTAAACATACTGGGACTCTTAAAATATCTCAACCCTATATATTTAAGAACCTTTTGCATACTGTTCAATATGTGAAGTGGAAAACATGACCATTCCGTACAATTGTCGGTTCAATCAATAGTATTCAGAAAAGCATTATGCCTTGAATCTTATATAATATAACTACACGCTTTTCCTTTAATGCAATATTATCATATGTGTAATGTACAAGTGTTTGAATCTGAGTTGAAACACTAGACGAAACACCAGTATATTTCATATAAATTAAATTACACATTAAATTACACATCAAAGGGTTTTGATTAACGATATTAAAACACAAAAACCCACTAAACCATATGTTGGCTTGAAGATAATTGTAGACACAAACGGTTAGAAATACAGTAAAAAGCCACTATAGCAGTTTACCGGTATGAGCCGATTGTTTTAAGCAACATTTAATGTCCGATTTCTCAAGAAACAAAACTCACGCGGGAATAAAAGCGAAAAGCATTTAGTTACACATTTTGTAATTAGATTGTATATCCGCTGAAACTGTTGAGAAACTATAAACGATAAAGTGAACAGAAACGTACTTAACAAAACATATGTGAACATCAATGAATTACTTAGAAATAAAACACAGTTACATACCAATACTATTCCCTTTATATTGGCATATTTTGCTAATTAATATAAACGACCCAGCTGTATGTACATATAAAATATCTATAAATCCGTGAGAGAACTCAGCCTCATTTATAAAACCCTCCTTCTCGTAGTAAGCACAAGTGACTGGATACACTATATTTCATGCATGGTAAACATATTAACACCTCTAATGTAAATATGTTCCAGCGAGCTGCCTCATATTTGAAAAATATGGATGATATTTGCTGCTTTTGCCATCCGCATGTGAGGTGACTACATTCAACTGTACTTTACAGCATACAGTCATTCTCGCAAACCTTTGCTCCAAAAAAAAAACACACAAAAAAAATAATATTAGATGTATTCATTAACAGACTCAGTAATGACTTGTTTTAATTGAACATGATTTTATAGCCGCACCAACAGCTAAGGTAACATGGTGACTTTTCAAGCTTGCATTGGTGGAGGAAGACCCCAGCTGCAGGTGCCCCGCAAGTTTCGTGCACGAGCGGGTAGAGCCACCGTCGTTCCACAATCCAGCTGGATAGATTCCTCACGTAAAAATCGAACACACCACTTAATAAAGAAGAAACGGTGGTTTTCACGGAGCTCAGCCATTTGTAAAGAGACGAAGTGTCGATTCTTACTGATGGCGGGAGGTGTACAGTACTGGTTCTACACAGGAACAGTGGGTGGTCTGCCTCCACCACAAAAAAATCGACCGTCATATATAACCTTACATGTGTTGAAAATGACGTAAAACACCATACAAACAAAACTGCATAGTATTACATAGCGTACGGCATAGGAGTGGAATAAGACCATGACCATGAATATCATTATACGCTAGAGTAACAAATATGCAAATGAATGCCAAACCATACCTCGGTCATTTCCGTTCAGCTCGGTGTGCAATCGGAAATGGCCTCGTCGATTTCCGTAAACGATTGCTTGGTGCGGTATGGAGAATACTTACGAAATAAATAAAACATTCACCAATAGTTAAATGCCCGTCTTTACTCATCAAACGCAACTTCAGCACTTTTACTCTCTTCTATAAGCTCCGTTTTTTACATTGAGAATTCAAATTCAACTGGCTGTGGCATACTGATCTTAAACTTTTTTTTATAGGCATCAACAATCCTAAGTATATTTGTCCATATATTAATGTTTTCACTATAAGTGTATGCCTTTAGCACTTACCATGCCATAATAAACTAAACATCGTAAAACATATTGTCCTGATAAACGAGGAAAGAACATGCACTGCAAACTATATAAGATAATAAAGAATCGATACTCTCTTACTGAACCCAGAATCTCTAATTATGTTAAAGGAACCATCTTACACTTGACTTGCAATTCAATAAGGCGTTCAAAACCGTAAAGTTCAAATGTATGATGTCAATTATTGAAAAATGTTATCGACAGTTACGAATGATCATTTAAGAACACGCAGCAGACGTAAAGAACATCGATAACCATAGATCTTCGCAATGAATGGAATTCGAATTACGTAATCGCGCACATATCTCCGCCGACTGTTTTCAAAAGGTGTAATTCGCCCATTGATTGTATATGTAATACACGAAAAATGCAGTGCTGTCATTCATATTTCAGCCCATTTTAAAAGAGCATAACTTACATTTACATGACCAACTTCCCACTTGATGCTAACAAATCTACAGAAAAGTAGGGAGCATGTATTTTCTAAGAAAAAAAGGTCTTATGAATGACTGCAGCGTTTAAAACATGAATACTGATATTTCAAAAGAGTGAACACTTATTTCCATTTAAGCAAGCACATATTTAAAATCACAACTTTAACATTACGATGCTTGGAACATGTTTCAAATAGATCAACAACATGATATGAACCAAAAAAGACACATTAAATTAGTGAAAATGCCCTTTGTTTAGAAAAACAAGACTAACTTACAAAAAGAATTGAATTGAATTGAATGTTGTTTAACGGCTCTTCAACACAGTATGGGTTATTTAGAGTCGCCCCAGAGAGGGAAGGATACATAGGAATCCGGGAACCGTGTCTTACTCTTATTATCGAATAGATTCCTATGGTTCTTTAACGTGCTCGGAGGATAGACAGTTACACGGGACCGCCCGGTTTACGTCCCCATCCGACGGACGAGGCTTAGGAAAAGTGTCTTGCACACTGACGAAACTCAGTGGCACCACGGAGGATTGAACCGGGGCCTCCGGTTACAAATCCGCCGCGCTACCGACTGCGCTACGCCAGCCCTCTACAAAAAGAAAGGCTCATACTCGCCGCCATTATGCGACCACCCCAGGCAAGCACCATCTGTACTGCCACAGGACCGGTGAAATAGCCATTAAAGTTCTCCGGCCATGTTCTGCTTCATGAACATGTTTATGTTTATTTAAATCGAAATCAATACGCAACAATAGATATTTGCAATATCTGTGAAAAGCGAGTATAAGATTTTATTTGATGACGTAGAAAACTTTGAACTGGTAAATTAATCAACAGGTAAATGTATTTATCAATTATCTGGCAATAATTGTGCAGCTATACAATTAAGATTTACCTCATTTCCCCGTGCAATCACGCAGTGGTAAAAGTAATATCTACGTCATGCAAATAATACTTATTTTTAAATACAACTTAGTAACGGTTTTAAATATATGTTTCTCTCCGGGACTATCAAGAAATGTTCATATGATGTTTAAGAGTTAAATTTGTTAATTGATAATACTACAAAAAGGGTGGCCATTCATCTTTAAACTTATTTTAGGCTACGGTCTATTTTTAGTGGTGGAAACAGACCACCCACAGATCCTGGGTAGAACCATACTTGCAATCCATCCGTTATCCATAAGAATCTACGAGACTCACTTGTTGAAGACAACGGGATGCATTTCTGTCAATAAACATACTCGGCTAATAAAAATGATCAGAACAGATTAACGGCTTGAGTTAAGTTATTCTCCCAATATAATACCTGTCAACAAGGTTGTCGTCTGCATGACCCGTGGTGCAATGATACATTTCACACACAAATTAGTCCAAATGAACCAGTTTTATCATCTATCATATTCCTTCGTGTTCATGCCAAATCAATATCATGCATGCATTAATTATCCTCTTTCGATGGCTACGGCCCAGGAAACATAACATTGACCGGACTGACGCCAATATGTGTGGTAAACCTTAAATACACAATGGCGTTTGCAACAATCCATGCAGTTAGTTTACTCCCAAGAGTTTTCATACTTTACGCACCGGTGACTTTACACGTGATACCACTTCAAAGCAGCCGCTTCTGCTCATGGTGTGGTATATATGTTTCTCAGGCTTAATGTTTGCAATATTTGATTATAACGACGAAGTTATTAATGAGAACACCATCGACGGGAATAACGTATATCTCAAGTGCTCGAGGAATGAGGTATACTATACATAGTCGAACAAGTTGTAATGACTCTAACACGGCGAATACTTCAGCATTTATCTACACTATATAACCGTATATTTGGCATTGATCCTTTTACACCATTCTTGCCAGAGTAGCACAACCGCACCCTTTGTAACATCGTCGGATACCCCCGTGTGATTTGTATTAAGGTACAGACAAAACATTCCGAAGTTATAGCCGAATGGAGTGTAACGTAATCAATCAAACGTGGGTTTCGACGATGCCTTTGTAACTACTGGACTGATATAGGCTGTAATCTAGTATGAGAACCCCCCCCCCCCCCCCCCCCCCCTCCACCACACACACACCCACCCCCACCCCCGCGACACCACCACACTCACGCCCATTATGTGTAGAGCATTTTGGAACATGTGTGCCATCTGGCGACTGGGGCTTTATCGTTTTAGGGTTTGTATATTCAATTGCATTCATTATGCATGCCTATTATAAAACAAAAGTTCGCTTCACTTACTTTTTATACCTTGGATACCTGCATTACTAAGCCTACGTTACCGTAATTTACGTTACCTTCTTTTATTACGTTAACGTAAGACATTAAGAACATTGATGATGTTACATCCGAAAATTATTCCAAACCTTACAGATATCACAGACATACGTTCCCATGATGTTAATAATGATTGGTTCTTGTAATGTCCGTTACATTGTGTGTTTTTAAATCATTTTCTATTTTCCGCATGTTAAAAGAAATTAGAACAAATCATCCAATACGCTATTAAAGTTATTATTGCAGCATTCCTTTATACATAATTGATTGTAACAACTCATTTTGAACATTATTTATGCTTTTTAAAATACAAAATTTCGTTTCACTTAATGTTTATACCTTTAATACCTGCATTATTAAGCCTACGTTACCGTAATTTGCGTTACCTTGTTGAATGAATGTGTTTGGTTTAAGAAATTAAGAAAATAAGTATTTTATATCCGAAAATTGTTTTAAACATCTTAGTTATAACAGACATACATATCCATGATGTGAACAATGTTTGGTTCTTGTATTGTCCGTTACATTGTGTCTTTTTAAAACAATTAATAGTAATTTTCCGTGTGTTACTAGAAATCTAGAAAATTCAACCAATTAGCTTATACAGATGTTAATACAACATTCCTCTAAACATCATCGATGGTAACAACAATGTTTGAACAGACATGCAATTATGTCAAGCTAATATGTGTTACCTCATGTATTAAACGTTACGTACGTTACCAGTTACGTTTGCATCATGTTATTTAAATACCACATCTAAGTATCAAATAAAAACATGGATATATATCTTTATTTTCCTTTATATATTGTTTATAATTAGGCAAACATTGAATGAAATGAAGTTTGTATATAATTTACACGACTCTTCCGTATTTTTAACGTTACCAAATTCAAAGAAAAATAGCAAATTATATGCACAATTTTAACTGCTAATGTATTCATGTAACAAACTAAGCAATTTCAACATGTTCACAAACTGAATTGAACTTTACTTAGGTTACTAACAAATATAAATGTATAGCTCTATAATATAGCATGCATTTTCATGGAAATATATTACATCATTTGAGCCCATAATTCCTCTATACATTGTCATCACTTTCTTCAAACTCAATATCAGTCTACCATATCTTCCCACCCATTATTGCTTTTTCTTCAGTGCCAGGCTCTTTGAACATGATGTCAACCAACTATTGTGACGCAATATCACCAATATAGTCCAGTCAAATTAAATAACTTTGTCTTCTCTCATTTGTTTCTGCGTCTGGTTAATGTTGGTTAGTATGGTGCCACAAAAGCACTTAAATGTTTGAATGTTAAAGTGCATGATTATAGAAAATTGACACGGCGGAAAAAGCTCTAGTTGTGACCTTTGAATTTTCGCGAAAACGTATTTGACATCCGTGTAAAGAGGTTTGCCATATAGGCAGCACACTATCCTCTCCGTGATCTCCGTACTTTTTTGAAGATCATGCGAACATTCGAGCAATCAAAATTGGCACAAACTCTCTGTGCTTTTTAATCATCTTCAGTGGGACAGCCTTGCCTCTCCCTACAAAGCCATTGTAAAGCAATGTAGTGTGGGTAGTAAAGAGCAAATATCAGACCCCTTAACCTCTACAATTTATTTGTTCCACATTCAACATCTCCTATTTTAATCATCCCAGTGCCAAACATGACATATGCTTGTATTACTGAAACACATTTTGAAAGCAGGATCAGTATGTCACGATTGTTTCTGATGTTGGTGAGGATTGATTCATTCTGTTGTCTACTTCCTCCTATGATGAAAACATATCTTCCTGATCATCATCAAAGACAAATATGTCATCTGCAATGGTAAGCCGAGAACATTCTTTCCCAGACAGAGTAGGTTGTATGACCTTGGAGGTTTGGTGCATATCTGTCAGTTTTCCACTTGCCGAAAATGCGATTAATGAATTGTGTCGTATTGTCGCGATTACTCATGTAACTCTTCACATTACAATAAGTCTTCGTTTTCGGCCCTAACAACATGAACTTTGGGGTTTCACCTCACCTCTTGCACCAACTATTTGATAGATCTAGGGACGCAAGTGTCTGTCACAAAGTCAACTCAAGGTGCTTTGGTAAGTATGTCAAACACCATCTCCGCCAAATCGTCAAGCGTACCAGGAACTGAGGGCTGATTGTGAGGTGTTACGTTACCGTCACACACATACACATTCAGTAGGTCACTGTGTGGCTGGCTCAACTGATACTTCTAAGCAGTGGGGCGATTTGGCTTTGTCAGTTCTAAATAAATTGCCATCAGCTGTTGCAAGGGACCATGGTACTATGCCTAGAGGATATCATAGCTTCAACTTAAGATTTATCTTTACCTGATCAATAAGGGAACCAATTAACCAAATATAGTGTGTTATAGATTGGGTCGGCATGTCAATTAACAAGTCATTGACAAATACGTCATGGTCTTCTCTGCCTGATGATGTAATAGAGCATCATCAACATCTCTCTATGCTGAAATACGGACGATCAGAGGTATAGATCATAGTCATTGATATCAACTCGGAATTGAAACCAATGATAGATTCTGTGGCTCTTCTCAAGTCTTTTTCGTTGTTCTTTGTTTGGGATGGATGCAGTTCTTTGTGCGAAGAAATAACTTCTGATGCCATATTTGCCATCTGGAGAGTGGCCTCTGGCAGCTTTTCTCTACATTGACGTGTAATGCACCAGTAGTATTACTGGGTTTGGGGTTTGTCTCAAAAGCAGGATACATTGCAACAAAGAGAAAATGCATTAACTAGTAAAAACAAAAATGTCAATAACGGATAAGCTCCCAGCAGTTTATTGCGCAATTACTATTTTTCTGATTTATGAGCCATTTTGAAATATTTATTTATTATATATTTATTTTATTTTTAGACATTATATTATTTATTTACGTATACCAATGAATTATGTTACATTATTTGTTTAAAAAATAATGGTTAAAAGTACAATACTGGCATCTTTATTTCTGGAAACGTCCAATAATACATGTAATAAACGGTAACGTAATTTTCGTGTTTATTTTACAAATCGTATCATCTATATATACACACATATTTTATTTATTTATTCATTATTTTATATATTCATTTAAAGAATAACATTTTATTATTAAAATAGTCACTGTTTCAGTAGAGAACTAAAGCCATTATTTCTGGAAACATTCCATATGTATGACAAATAACTTTAAATGGTAGCGTACATTTCGTGTTAATGTCACGTAACGCAAACTAAAGTACCTTTTGGAAATTTGTTTTCTACGTTAGAATTTGGTTTTTAAAATGTTTGATAAATAATATAATATATACATACCGCTTTGTTGCATATAAACAATTTTTGAGTATTACATTTTCAAAACATGATAATGGTAACGTATTTTAAATGGATGTCACGCCCTTATGTCCCCACTCTCATTTAGCAAACATACTTCATTTATAGCAAATTCAGGAAAATATATCCTTCAAAATTCCCCCAGAGTGGGGATGGCCTCTTTTTGTAACTTACGGTCTAGTTATTATTAACTGTATTTATGATATTTAGGTAACGAACAGGGTGTAACGTAAACTACAGTATATTTTCATATTGCATTATGTTGAAAAGGCTGTGTTAATTGAATAATTCATAATTAACATAAATATAGGTAGTATTTGTTGTTCATATGCACATGTTTTACTCATATGCAAATTTATTGAAGGTGTTTTGGAATTGTTATGGTAATGTAATTGTCACGTGCGTTACACACAAACGCCCCAACGCTCAAATGGCACACAAGTCTCATTTTGAAACCTTTGGTATGAAATTTCAAAAAATCATACCCTACAAAATTCCCCCAGAGGGGAGGGGGTCTATAGCCAGCTCAATGACTAATAGTGCGTTATATCATCAGTACAGTCATCTGGCTTCAAACCTAAATGAAGATAATTGAAGCCCATCAGCGAGTGTTTCGATCATTTAAACACAGGACACTCTCCGGGCGGTGGATCTGCAGTGAAGACTCGGCTCTCTTTCCATCCACAGCCAACTGGACACTGGTATTCTGCAGCAAGGCTGAGTCGTCTAATAGCTTCCCTTCTGTATATGGCTTTGATTCCAATAGCGTTAAACATCCTTCATGCTGGCTTACCAGGAAATCCTCTTGTACCAATTAATTGGGAAGGTTCGAACCTTGCTGTCTACACTTTTCAAGAAGCTCTTCGTACTTGACCTTTTTCCGCTCAAATGCCTCCTCACATATAGACTTACAAGGCACTGCGTCTTTCTTTGACCAGATTACAATGATTGGCATCTGATTGGTTTCAACAATGTCGGCGAAATACCTAACTAATTCTCTGGTCTGCTATCATGTCCCAGAAGTCAGATTCGTCAGGTACTGAACAATTATAGTTTGGATCGTTGCTCTAGCTGGCTCTCCGTGATAAATCCTATCAATGGCTGTCTTGTTGTCCTACCCTTTGCGTCCTTCCTTCTTTCCAGCTTCGAGATGTCGATTGACTGCTGAAGGAATGTAACGTGCCTCCATCTGCATCGTCCTTGTATACGTGCTGTCTGACATGCTATAGTGTATGTTCAGTGGTGCCCTTTTCCTCACAGAGCTGACACTTCGGATCTTCCAACTATCCCCATGTGTGTAAGTTTGCTGGTGATGGCAGGAGATTACAGATCTCAGACAAACTTGAGTCGTAATATGACTCGTACTGCCAAATGTCCGCCTATAGCAAATTTCTCTCGGTTGTTGTCCAAGCACCCTGTAATCCCATCTCAACTGCCTTGCTTTTCTACTCTCTTCCTCTGCTGACATTATTTCGTCTTGGTTCATACTCTCCATGACCCAGCCGTACTCCAGCTTGATTGTACCCAGCCCTATAGCCGACCGACTGCAAGTGTACTCCCGATGTGCTTCATTCGGCTTTACGCTTGCTCTTATGTATTGTTTTCTGTCCATTTTCTTCCGGTACGTGGTTCGATGCCGGTTTTACTTCTGTTGAATCAATCCTTCGGTGTTACCACCAGTCTTGCTTTAGCAGACTTAATCTCTTTTACCATCGATTCATCAGTATGCAGTGTGAGTCTAAGAATCAAACTCCAATCTGAGATCTTTAGACTACTTGGTAGTAGACTCAAAACCTTGAACTCAGACTAAAATGTTCAGCTTGAAGAGCAGACTCAGATGTATAATGAATACCATCAAGTTTAGATATGTTTGAATCTTAGATTTGAGTTTTGTTCTAAGGCTCAACCAAATTGATGAATACTAGTCCTGGGGAACCTTTATAATTCGAAGAGATGAGAATGTTTTAACACAGGGTACCATTGTAATACTAAATTTATTAACACAGAGTACCATTTTTAAATTGAATGTATTAACACCGGGTACACATTGTAATACTGAATGTACTAACACAGCTTACCATTGTAATACAACATGTATTAACAAAGGGTACACATTGTAATACTGAATGTATTAACACAGAGTACACATTGTAATACTGAATGTATTAACACAGCTTACCTTGTAATACTGAATGTATTAACACAGAGAACACATTGTAAAACTGAATGTATTAACACAGAGTACACATTGTAATATTGAATGTATTAACACAGAGTACACATTGTAATACTGAATGTAATAACACAGAGTACACATTGTTATACTGAATGTATTAGTACACATTGTAATATTGAATGTATTAACACAGAGTACACATTGTAAATCTGAATGTATTAACACAGAGTACACATTGTAAAACAGAATGTATTAACACAGAGTACACATTGTAATATTGAATGCATTAACACAGAGTACACATTGTAATACTGAATGTATTAACACAGAGTACACATTGTAATACTGAATGTATTAGTACACATTGTTATATTGAATGTATTAACACAGAGTACACATTGTAATACTGAATGTATTAACACAGAGTACACATTGTAATATTGAATGTATTAAATTATTAACACAGAGTACACATTGTAATACTGAATGTATTAACACAGAGTACACATTGTAATACTGAATGTATTAGTACACATTGTAATATTGAATATATTAACACAGAGTACACATTGTAATACTGAATGTATTAACACAGAGTACACATTGTAAAACTGAATGTATTAACACAGAGTACACATTGTAATACTGAATGTATTAGTACACATTGTAATACTGAATGTATTAACACAGAGTACACATTGTAATACTGAATGTATTAATACAGAGTACACATTGTGATATTGAATGTATTAACACACAGTACACACAGTAATACTGAATGTATTAACACAGCTTACCTTGTAATACTGAATGTATTAACACAGAGTACACATTGTAATACTGAATGTATTAACACAGAGTACACATTGAAATACTCAATGTATTAACACAGAGTACACATTGTAAAACGGAATGTATTAACACAGCTTACCATTGTAATACTGAATGTATTAACACAGAGTACACATTGTAATACTGAATGTATTAACACAGGGTACACATTGCAAACAAAGAGTACACATTGTAATACTGAATGAATTAACACAGGGTACACATTGTAATACTGAATGTATTAATACAGGTTACCAATGTAATGCTGAATGTATTAACACAGGGTACACATTGTAATACTGAATGCATTAACACATGGTACATAATACTGAATGTATTAACACAGGGAACACATTGTAATACTGAATATATTAACACAGGGTACACATTGTAATACTGAATGTATTAGCACATGATACCATTGTAATACTGAATGTATTAACTCAGCTTACCATTGAAATAATGTATGCATTAACACAGCTTACCATTGTAATACTGAATGTATTAACACAGGGTACACATTGTAATACTGAATGTATTAGCACATGATACCATTGTAATGCTTAGCTTATTAACACAGTGTATTAACTCAGCTTACCATTGAAATACTGAATGTATTAACACAGGGTACCATTGTAATATTGAATGTATTAACACAGAGTACACATTGTAATACTGAATGTATTAACACAGCTTACACTTGTAATACTGAATGTATTAACACAGCTTACCATTGTAATACTGATTTTATTAACACAGGGTACACATTGTAATACTGAATGTATTAACAAGGTTTACCAATGTAATGCTGAATGTATTAACACAGGGTACACATTGTAATACTGAATGCATTAACACATGGTACACATTGTAATACTGAATGTATTAACACAGCTTACCTTGTAATACTGAATGTATTAACACAGAGTACACATTGTTATACTGTATGTATTAACACAGAGTACACATTGTAATACGGAATGTATTAACACAGCTTACCATTGTAATACTGAATGTATTAACACAGAGTACACATTGTAATACTGAATGTATTAACACAGGGTACACATTGTAATACCGAATGTATTAACACAGGGTACACATTGCAATAATGAATGTATTAACACAGAGTACACATTGTAATACTGAATGTATTAACACAGGGTACATATTGTAATACTGAATGTATTAACATAGGTTACCAATGTAATGCTGAATGTATTAACACAGGGTACACATTGTTATACTGAATGTATTAACACATGGTACACATTGTAATACTGAATGTATTAACACAGCTTACCATTGTAATATTGAATGTATTAACACATGGTACACATTGTAATACTGAATGTATTAACACAGGTTACTATTGCAATACTGAATCTATTAACACAGGCTACACATTGTAATACTGAATATATTATCACAGGTTACCATTGTAATGTATTAACACATGGTACACATTGTAATACTGAATGTATTAACACAGCTTACCATTGTAATACTGAATGTATTAACACAGGTTACCATTGTAATGTATTAACACATGGTACACATTGTAATACTGAATGTATAACACAGCTTACCATTGTAATACTAAATGTATTAACACAGGGTACACATTGTAATACTGAATGTATTGGCACATGGTACCATTGTAATGCTTAGCTTATTAACACAGCGTTCCATTGTAATACTGAATATATTAACACAAAGTACACATTGTAATACTGAATGTATTAACACAGGTTACCATTGTAATGCTGAAAATATTAACACAGGGTACCATTGTAAGGCTGAATGTATTAACACAGAGTACACATTGTAATATTGAATGTATTAACACAGAGTACACATTGTAATACTGAATGTATTAACACATCTTACAATTGTAATACTGAATGTATTAACACAGCTTACCATTGTAATACTGAATGTATTAACACAGCTTACCATTGTAATACTGCATGTATTGACACAGGGTATCTTTATAATACATAATTTATTAACACAGGATGCCATTGTAATACTGAATGTATTAACACAGTGTACCATTGGAAGGTCAAATGTATTAACACAGGGTACCATTGTAATACTGAATGTATTAACCCATGATACCAGTGTAATACTGAATGTATTAACACAGGAAACCATTGTAATACTGAATGAATTACATGTATTACAACACACGGTACTATTGCAATACTGACTGTATTTACACAGGGTATCAGTACCATTTCAATACTTAAACGTATTAACACAGTGTACCATTTTAATACTGAATGTATTAACACAGGTTACCATTGTTATGCTGAATGTATTAACACATGGTACCGTTGTAATGCTCAATGTATTGACACATGGTACCATTGTAAAGCTTAGCTTATTAACAAAGGGTACCATTGTAATACTGAATGTATTAACACAGGGTATACATTGTAATGCTGAATGTATTAACACAGGGTACCATTGTAATACTGAATGTATGAACACAGCGTACCATTGTCCTACTGAATGTATTAACACATTATACCATTGTAATACTGCATGTATTAACACAGGTTATCATTGTAATACTGCACGAATTAACACAGGGTACTATTGTAATACTGCATGTATTAACACTTTGTACAAATTGTAATACTGAATGTATTAACACAGGGTACCATTGTAATACTGCATATATTAACACAGGGTACTGCTGTAATACTTAAAATAGTGCACTGTTGCTAAATAAACAATATGGCTGTTAGCTTCACGTGTTGATGTGGAATTTACGTTGCATCTCGGCGCTTTCATGTAAATAGAGCAGTCGGTTAAATGACATTGGAAAACAATTTTAACTGGCAATGCCTTTTGGCAGTAACCTACTGTGATCTAGAGCGCCAAAATGTTTGAATGACGTAATATTTTCAGTATTATAATGGTACCCTTTGTTAATACATTCATGATTACAATGGCACCCTAGTACCCTTTGTTGTTGTTTGTTGTTCCAATTGTTGTTTAAAACAAGCTTTACCATTAACCCCTAAATGTTTTATTCAGTATTATTTAAGAAATAATAAATAAGTAACTGTGTTTTATCGGTGAATAAAATACAGTTAGAAGTTCGGATGCGTAGTAATTAAATCACGAGTGCGTTAGAACGAGTGTTTTAATTTCTCGCATCCGAACGACAAAGTGGATTTTATTCACCGATAAAATACGGGTACGTATTTATTATTTCGATTCTAACACAACAATTACCCCTTTGTTTACCCTATTGTTGGGGCACTATATATTATCTTGGAGGTCAAGGTAATCAGGCTGCTATGTTAACAGGCTGTTCCATTGGGCGCCCCCGTATGCAAAGTTCTGCGTTTCAATACACTAGTAGTCACGTGACAAACAATTAAGTCATTGCTTACGTCATATAGCTTGCGCTGTATGACGTCAAACGTTCTCAGCTTGTTCAAGATGCTTATTAATGTTATATGTACTGATGCATATGATGGGTTTATTTCTGGGGTGTGCACGGTTTGAGAGAATGGCAAGTTTGTTGTAATTAACATTTCATTAAAATTACTGTTGAGTTTGTCTTCGTGACGTATATTTACCAAGTGACGTCATGTAACGTGGCGCTTCCAACGGATGAAATTTACGCGGGGAATTAATGGAACAGCTGTATCGTAGAATAACATACAGCTGTCTCTCTTCTTTGTGTATATGAAAGACTGCGGAGGTCGTGTTAGAATTTAACTTTAAACATGGTTTCCTATAATAAAATAAAGTGTAATCCAATTTGCAGTTTTGAGTTTTTCTTTATTTTGTCAACCATATGTTTATATATATTATATGGCAATGTAATCAACAATACGACAGTATTTAGGTCATGTAGAAAAACTAACGGGAAGCCGCGAATTAAAATAAATAAATAATAAGATTGTCGTGTTAATGGTCATCGACATATCGAGAAATGGTCATCGACATATCAAGAAAATCAAAGAAAGCTTACACCTTATTTTTATAGACAGATCAAAGCGAGCATAAGTCTTATGCAATTTAATAACACATTCCTGGAATTTTGTGCAAAGAATAATTGCTTAATAAAACTATGTTTTAATAATGTGCTGTAGTGCGAGTGCGTTTGTGTAATCGTTTGTTAACTTTAGATGTATTCAAATTTAGTTTTATAGTGCCACATGTCTTTAAAGGAACACTTGGCAATTTTGAAGTTTGTATTGAGCATTAGAAGTAGCAACTCGATATACACTGCTCAAAAATAGTAACGGATTCTTGTCGATTTTCCATATAGTTACTTGTTAAATGCACCATTTTGACGGCCCTGCTTTTCCTAAATGCCTTTCTTTACAAACCCGAGTTTTAGGCCATATATTGATCAAGACATTAAACTTGTGTTGCAAATCAGAATTACAGTCCTTCCGATCCTGTGAAGGTTCATGGACAAACATTTGTAAATTTTCATTTTCTCCAAAATGGCCATTTGTATCCCTGCAAATCTGCAACTAAAACGAAGCATTTGGATTTCTGTCTTTTGCCATTAATTAATTCTAAGACATGAATGCTAGAATAAAAAATAAACAAATTTATTCCATTAATATGTTTATTACCGGAATTTTATAGACTTTCAGAAAAAAAAAATCTGTATTTTTGGAAAAAAAAAAAATTTACAACTTCAAAGGATTAGAACGACTGTAATTCTGATTATATAAAGAACATACTAAAACAAAATGGAATTCACCTTCGAAAGACTGGCACAATTTACATTTCCTATCATTAACCGGTGTTTTATTTTGTTGGCTCCAACGTCAAGTCTGTGTGACGAAACGCAAAGTTTTTAGTTATAGCTTATTTTTATATATTACACATACTGAGGTAAGGGTGAAATCTAAAATTCTCTATACAATTATACAATAAAGCCCTACTTCATTCTTGCAAACTGTTATGCCAGTTTTGTATAGAAGTATCATGAACATTATACAAAACTCCTTTCGAATGCTCCAGGCGAGCACATCCGGTTGATTTGGAGTAATTAAACCTCCAGATCTCCAGATGCACCATGTGATTAACTGTTCGAGATATTCAAATTAACACATATTAATCTATAACTTTGGCTAAAGTTAAGTTACTCATCCGCCGGCAATCAATAGTTCCCACGTGCTGTCAGACAGACAGATAGCCCACACGCAGACTGGTCTTTAGTTACTATAGCTTACTATTCAGATTTGATCAAATTCAAAGAATGTACAGGTCTTAAATAAATCTGTGTGAAAAAAAAGCTTGTTCTCACCGCGGCTTCACAGCAGTATGCTATTGAGAACGAGTTTTATGTTCGGTGCATCAGCTGTCAACTAGTTCCGCATGAACTGTTATGTGTGATACATCAATTAAAAAAGTCAATACTTCTTGTAACCGATGTTCATCGACTACATCGGATGTTGTAACTTCTGCATTATTTTCATAAATTTCTAAATTGTTTTCATGTCTGGTTAATTGTGTAATGCGCATGCGTATGAACAGACACCCAACTATTACATTCATAATGCGCATGCGTTTGACCTAACATTCGACTATTCCATTCATATGGAGGTGTAACACGCCCATTGATTGTTGCATTGAGTTGTGTATGAATTAAAATTTAAATCTCATGTTGTCATTCATATCTTGGCCCAAATTAAAAAAGAATAACTTACATTCTACATTCTCATCACAAATGGCACATATGCTGCCAAAAAATCCACAAAAAAAGTGGGAGTCATGTATCTTGTTAGAAAGAACTTGTCTCATGAATGAATGCTTCTTTTAAAAACATAAACACTGAGATGCCAAAATACACTCATTTCCGTATAAGCAAAAAAAATATCAAAACACACAATTTTAACATGACAATGCTTGAAAAATTTAACAAATAGATCTACAATGGCACTTTAAATTAGTGAAAATGCCTTTTTTTACAAAAAAGGAAAATTAGAATTATTTACTAGCCGCCATTATGCGACCCCAGGACGACACTTCCTGTGATGCAATTGGTGTTCTACACATAGACCGTACATTCGAATTATTAAAATATAGTCGTTTTTTTATTTAATTTATCATCCTTTAATCAAATTGTATTCCTAACACAGCAATTATATATGAACAACGTGGACGTCCACATGTGAAAAGCCATGTAAAGATACGTGTATTAAAATTGTTAGACAAAAGCTAATAGATAAGGAGCAGGATAAATGGAAGCAGACGTTAAATAGTAATGGTAATAATACAAACGGAAACAAACTTAGAAATTATAGAACATATAAGTGAAACGGAATGAAATGAACTTATCAAGAGACAACGGAAAACCTTATCCAAAT
Source organism: Cyrtodaria siliqua (assembly GCA_037043455.1). Classification (NCBI taxonomy): domain Eukaryota; kingdom Metazoa; phylum Mollusca; class Bivalvia; order Adapedonta; family Hiatellidae; genus Cyrtodaria; species Cyrtodaria siliqua. Next base: position 107,999 of record JAWPHD010001517.1, on the reverse strand, counting down.
TCAGATGCTGTAATTTATCTTTAACTGTAGACACTGGAAAGTACACCCGTCCCAAAATTCCTTTGAACGAACGAATTTACAAATACTGTAACTTAAATGAAGCGGAAAACGAAACTCATTTGTTTTAATAAATTGTAAATTGCATGATGATATCCGGTATGAACTTTCCCAAGCGGCTTCGCTTATCGACAATTCATTTATACTTTTCTGCCATCAGACAATTTATTGTTTCCGATGAAAAAAATGAAAAAAACACGTCAATTTAAGATACCTTCAAAGCTGTGAATAGAAGGAGAAATACCATATTAATGAATCTAATTCTTTTATTTTACTGTTTGCAAATTCTATGTTCCCATGTATTAAACTAAATGTTAAACTCGATAATGTTTGATTTCTCTTAAGTGTGAGTGTCATTAATACTTTATAAGACAAGAAAAGAGCACACAAAAAAATCGAAATATTATTGAATCTGCTTTAACGAACTGTTAGTTGCAGATCCGTTTAAAAAGAAAAACAGTTTAATATTACTTGCCTCTCGATAAATCCAAGACACTTTAAAATTGTCTAACTGTTCGTTTTACATGTTCTATGTTTTATCTGTATTTTTTATTTACATGCACTGATTTGTATATATTAGTGTTTCTTAGGTCTATATCGGTCCAATATCTTAGATTAATATGTTGTACTGAAAGTTGTTTATGTAATATGATGGTTTGTGACGCTGAAATAAACATAAGGAAATACGTTAATTAATGTTAGTCAAACGATGTCGAAGAAGATAAAAATGTATGGTTTGGAAAACTAATGAGTGATGGAAAAAACTGTCAAAATGGTCATAAATTAAGAACGTATAGAAAGCATAAGACAGAACTTAAAACTGAATATTATGTAAAGTGGAATCTAAGTAGGGGCCATCGACGCATTCTTTCTAAATTTAGAAGTTGCAATCTGCCCTTAGCAATAGAAACAGGGAGATATGCTCGACCGAAAACACCTGTTAGTGAACGACTTTGCAAATTTTGTACCAAGTCAACTACAGAGGATGAAACTCATTTTTCAGTCGACTGTGATTTTTACTCAGATCTGAGATATGATCTTTTTAATACTGCAAGCCAGTTAGATAACAGATTTGTAAATTGTTCGTTGATAGAAAAATTAACTTTTCTGATGAACTGTGTTTCTTTACAGTACAAGTTAGCAAACATACTTCTTAAAATGTATAAAAGGCGAGTTTTAGCTTTATGAACTAATGATATTTTAACTGAATCACAGTTTACTCATTATATATATAAATACATTAAATACACATATATGCTCTTTTAAATTCACTACTATGTATGTATGTGTGAATATATGCTTGGATGAATATGCATGTAGATAGAGATAAGTATATATAATATTAACATTTATACATATGTTTTTGTGCAGTCACGGTTAATGAGGCTATCCAGATTTTTTTACCATATATTTTAAGTTAGTACCGTATAAGTCTTTTATACATTTTAAGTAATTGTTTTACATACTATAAAATATATTAAATGTAGGTATTATACTAGTATATATATTCAATGTAAATACTCATTTATCTAGAGATAGTGCATATAATGAGTTGTTGTATTATATATTAACTCTGACTGAACAAAACCGTTCAGTTGTACATTTGATGATGGAATTTTTATAATGTATACACATTTATAGTGTAGGTATAATGAGATTATTGTTTGAAATATATGTGTTTTAAGTGTCTCATATGTCGTTATTACGGCCGGGTATAAAAGTTTGTTTGTGTAATATTTGAATATGTTTGTAACTTTTATATGTGACACTATAATAAACTATTAAAGTCTATTTTTAAAGTCTCTTTAAAGTCTATACGCTAGATTTTTCACACTTGGTTAAGAGTTTGTAAATTGTTACAAGATTTAAATGTAACGAGAGAGGAAGCAAACTCAGCAACACAAAAATATAATTCACAAATGTATTTACATAAAATATTCCCTTACAGTATACAAAAATCCAGTTTTTCAATAATATGCAATTTTTAATTAAGTCCAAATAAAATTATACAATGTTCTTTTAATCCAAAACAGTAAGTGTCTCTTTAATCCAAATGTTAATTGTTCAATATTTCCGGTTTAGTCCAAATATCCCATTTCACTGTTATTATGAATGAGCAAAATAAAATCCATGCACATTCATGAAATACTTCAAAATTAATGGAATCGAATAAGTATCGACTTAGATTGTGCAAATATTAAACTTTTAATGTATTACTACCCACCCACCCCGCCCCCCTTTAATTTATTACTACCCCCCCCCCCCCCCCCCACCCCACCACCACCACCACCACCACCACCACCACACACACACCCATAGCATGGGGAGATAAATATGTTGTGATAAATAAACGTGTTGTATGACGTTTAGTTTAAATTTTAATACTTGATAAGTACTTCAAGAGTATCGTGTTCTTATTGATTTGTTTGTTTCTCTCATCTGCCGACTGCTAGTAAGGTTTGCTTGCCGTGTATCTTTATGACCCATTAATTATTTATTAATACGCACGTCTGTGCAACATTTAAACAAATTCAAAATGGTATCCGCCGTAATTACACGTGCTATACAGTACAAATAGCATGTTGAAAGAAATTGATTGCAGTTGGGTAATCTTCTGGTAGTAGGGAAATACTACGTTGCTTTGCCGAGCACCTTTGAATAATACATTGTTCTTCTATTGTATTTAAAGGATAATTTTCATAGCAAATATTACACAACCAGAATGATTAACAAAGCGGCAGTGGTTTCATAGCGGCAGTGATTTTTATACGTTCTATCCCCGGCCGGGTCAGCTCAGCATATACAGGATAGTGGGGTTTGACTTTACTTAACGTAACAATATTTCATAGTCTCGGCCAGCTAGAACGTATCATGCTTCTGGATGCGTGAAGCATAGCGTAACGAAGATATCAGAAGCGGGCCGGGTGAACGAGGCTACAATATTTCACAGTCATATTACGAAGGTGTCTACTTGTCGTAGGGCTTCCGTTTCCGGGATGATAAACACGCTGCGTTTAAAACCTTCTCGCCTTTCACCAGTGCGGGTTCGAATCAAACTGGGAGCTCGAGAAAGTGCGAAATTGTCGATTCTAATGAATTGCGGGAGGTATACAGTACTGGTTCTACTCAGTAGAAGGTAGGTGGTCTGCCAAAAAGAAATCGACCACCATGTAAAGGCTTTTACCTCTGTCGCGATTGCGGTATACCGATGTGACGTGGTGTAGTGGTTAGAGTGTCTGGCCTGAAATCGGGAGGTTGTGGGTTCGAGTCCCCTGGTCGCGTCGTACTAAATACTTTGAAATGGTAGTAGTTACTTGTAACCCTTGCTTGACGAGCAAATCGTGGGTAGTACTACGTCTGCTTGGCCCGGTGCTAGAAAAACAGTGACTGGGTGGGGTATGACTATAGAAACATACATAGCACTACACACAATCACTCACACCCAAGTCCACACATAATCCACACATAATGCCGAGTCAACGATGGATTCTTCTCGGGACTCAAATGGTAGAGGGACTATAATCCTTATAACTATACACATTCACTCACCCGCGCTCGATTGCAGATCTCCACGCGTAAAGGTCCTCTTAGCAGTATGGCTAGATATTGATTGATCACAGATTTAAGAGTAATTATGGAAATTTTCAAAATTATATAAAATCAGAATTTTCAAAATATGTTTTCTTAAATAGTGTTTGTTTATGACAAAGCACTGTTTAAAAGGTAGTGGATTCAATACACACTGTAGTTTTCAAAATTACATAAAATCAGAATTTTCAAACAAAAAAATTTTTTAAATTGTGTGTGTTTATGAAAAGCACTGTTTCAACGTGGATTCAATACACACTGCAGTTTATTTGTTTTAGTTTAAAATAAAAAAAAACCTATTTCTTTTTTAGATTCATTAGAAACAACCCATTGTCCTGCTTTTCATTATGTAAGTTTAGAACGACTATATATAACTCCAAGAACACAACAGTTGGAGAGTTAGTGGTTATGTAAGCCCCCTCACCTAATTCATTCTGATGTATTAAACATACAACCATAATTTATGAACATGTGTTTTACAGAAATTGCCAGATTTTATTGTTAATAAAGTATAGATGCAAGCCTTTTATTCTAAGTTATGTTTTAACTGTTTTAAATGCTCTTTATCGTAAATATACAGTATACTGAAGCGAAAAAGAAACGCAGCTCGGAAATTTCCGATATATAGTGTTATTACAATATGCTGCTGTCAATCGAATGGTACATCGCTACGTAAGACCTTTCCTTTCGGAAAAAATACTAAAACAACACATAACACAGCAAATAGTATTCCTTCAAAGTGTCATTATTGACAGAGTACGCGTTTGGCTCAATCATGTGAACAAACTTAGGATGCAAAGTTTTGCAAACTCTTTACATTAAATACAGTACTGAAAGGGCTCAGTTTTTCAAAGAGGAACTTCAACATTTATGAATTTCCTGTTACAAAGTGTACTGTGATTAAAACGTCTACAACATCACAGTTGTGTCCTTTCTCTAACTAACTGCAACCCTTTTTTTTTGCAAAACATTTTTGAATTTCTTTGGAATATGTGGAATAAAGTGTGCAATATATACAATATATAGCGGAAATTCCAGAGTTGCGTTTTCTTTTTCGTTGAAGTATATATTTTCGAAAAATCAGTTCACAAACACAACGGAAATAAAAGCATGATTTCTCACCCGCTACGATATTTATCTCCACGTGCCGCACTTACATTGTGTACGATTCCAATAGGATTATTACGCCATTGATGTCTAGTAACAATTAACGGTGGCAATTAAGTTACAAACGCAGTTACAATAAAGATTAACACGATTAGTAATAGTAAGACAACTTAATTAATGAGGACGTAAACAATCTTAGTTGTACTCGACCCTGCATGTACATGTATTAAGCAAGTTCAATTATTTAGAAGAAGTCAGCGTTTTCTCTGTATTTTCAGCGTCAAAATAACCAATTTCAAAATCACATATTTGATGTTTAAGTATTTAGTATATTAGTAATAATCATATTATTGCTAAGGTCAGCTTTTTCTTCAATGGTCAGCTCCCCTACTCCCCACACCCTCTCATACCCACTTAGCGTTTAAAGTGAAAAGTTTTTATTGCTATAATGGCAGTGTAAAAAGGTGATGTATTATGTTTTAGCAAATACTCTGTAATACATGTATATATATGCAATTGTTTGGCCTCAGATTGTCAAATGTATCCACTTTAAAACAAAAGCAAAATAAAAGTTTAAGGATAATACAGCAGAACATGACTTTGTTTAGTTTACACTAATATCCACCAGTTGTCAAATACACTAATATCCACTAATTGTCAAATACACTAATATCCACCAATTGTCAAATACACTAATATCCACCAGTTGTCAAATACACTAATATCCACCAATTGTCAAATACACTAATATCCACCAATTTTCAAATATACTAATATCCACCAGTTGTCAAATACACTAATATCCACCAATTGTCAAATACACTAATATCCACCAATTCTCAAATACACTAATATCCACCAATTCTCAAATACACTAATATCCACCAATTCTCAAATACACTAATATCCACCAGTTGTCAAATACACTAATATACACCAGTTGTCAAATACACTAATATCCACCAGTTGTCAAATACACTAATATCCACCAATTCTCAAATGAATACCTCAGTGTCCTCTTACAGCTGAATATCCTTTAATATCTGCGATGTCTCAAAGTGCGTGCGTGCGGGTATGTGTGTGTGTGTGTGCGTGTGCGTGTGCGTGTGAATGCATTCTGTGAATTCTATATTTCATGTTCGCCTTTTGTGCCTATCTTTCCTACTTAAACTGTAGTTCCACTGATGTTTAACTTATTTACCACTCAAAGGTAATGGATGCAATCTGGAAGAATTGTCACCCTAAAAATTATCGTGGTATTTCACTAATCAAAACAATATGTAAACTATTTTTGAGTATTTTAAGTACAAGGTTAAAGTGGTGTGATCAAAATGATGTTATAGATGAATCTCAATCTGGATTTTGAAAGAAATATTCGACTGTAGATAATGTGTTTACATTATTAGCGCTAATACAAACATATTTATCGAAAAAATAAAGAAGGGGCGTTTCTATTGTATATTCGTTGACTTTACGACTGCATTTGACAGTGCACAACATCAAAAATTGTGGAATACATTTCGTCGAAAGAATATCGATGGAAAATTTAAAACTGTTCTTGAAAATATATATTCAAAATTGAAATCATGTGTCAATGTCGACAACGGCTTCACATACATTTTCAATTGTACGGTCGGTACAAGACAGGGATGTGTTGAAGGTCCGATTATATTTTCATTATTTATTAATGATTTGATATCCATTTACATTCAGAACGTGGACAAGGTGTATTTGTTTCAGATGAAATTGAAGATATTTTAGCGCTAATGTATGCTGCTGACGTGACACAGTCATCAAACTTCAACGTCAAATTAATGCTATTGAGAAATTTTGCAAATCTGCTAGCATGAACATTAACTTAAAGACAACCAAAGCAATTTTTTTCCGAAGAGGTGGTATTATTAAACGTAAGCGTTGGTTTTACAGTGGTAAACAACTTGAATGTGTTTTATTTTTATAAATATCTTGGTATGTATATTACTTCAAAACTTTCATGGTCAAAAACACACGAAAACTTTTTTTTTAAATTTCAATCACCAAATTAATGGTGATCCATTTATTCACCCCGTCATAGGTTTGTGAGGGTCGGGGTGGGCCACCCCTCCGCAAAACAAGCAAAACAAGCAACTTAGCAAAACAAGCAATGGCATGTATTTTTCGATATCAACGTAAATTTGGAAGATTTCAATCCAATGATATATTTAAATTATTTGATAGTATGGTCAAACTAATTATTATATATGGATCAGAAATATGAGGTTATACGTATTATGAGAATTTGGAAAGAGTTCATATACAATTTTGTAAAATTCATTGTAACTTACCATTGCAAGCAGCTGACATTTTTGCTTTGGGAGAGTGAGGTAGAACTCATTATGTACAACTTATATTCCAAGATGTATCCAGCACTGGCTTAAGCTTATCTCGTTTGAAAATCATAGGTACCCAAAACAATGTTATTACATGCTAAAGCGTTTGGACGAGGCAGGTAGGCACACGTGGGCCAGCGAAATTAGAAGTTTATTGTACACATTTGATTTTGGGTATGAGATCGGCAATCCAACTTCGTTTTTGACTATCTTTAAGCAAAGAGTAAAATATTTGTATATGCAAATATGGTATGGAAAGGTTGATGTATCAAGTAAAGCTTATTATTGCAAACACTATAAGTCATTGCTTAACATTGAACAATATCTCTCTATGGAAATGTCATATATACTAAGAAGTTCTCTATCTAGATTTCGATGTTCGTGTCATAATTTAGCTACTGAAAAGGGTAGACACTTAAATATAGAAAGAAATATGAGGTTGTGTCCTTTTTTTTATGCTAGAAATATATCAGTAATTGAAGATGAATTTCACTTTGTAATGGAGTGTAGAGGAATATCGAATTCTATTTTTCAGAGCACATTGGCTGGTTGACTGATGTTTGAATATGTTTTATCAACTTATGTCATGTACAAATACTAAATCTATCTTATACATTGCAAAATTTATATATAGATAAAACGAAAAACGTAAACTGATTATCGATACAATTTCTTCAATTAGATAAATATAGAGTTTACATGAAGAATGTTAAGTAGATATTAGATATAGACAAAACGTAAAGTTTTTACTTAATTTGTTTATACATTCTATATTTGTAATCTGAAATTATTATAAACATGTTGTATTCATATAATCTTCATCCATATAATGTATAATAATGTTATTTTGCTGTTCAGCTTGTTTCTTATGATGAGCCGGTGGCCTAAATTATCGCATTTTTTCAGTAAAACTTGATTTTAAACGTGTTTTATTATCGATATATCCGTTATAAAATCCTGCTAATATAAGCTTTCCCATCGCTTAATGGAATTAAGGTGGGACCACGTAACGCGTGTCAGTCCAAACATAAAACCATCATAATTAGGCAACATTATCCATTCGATTTAATTATTGTTAATGAAATAGTTTGGCTGGAAAACTTGACGACTCGGCTAGTTTATGCTGTAAAAAAATCATTAATATTAATTAATTTGATGCTTTAAGGCTTTATTAGATTTTTTGTGTGGTCTAAGTGGAGTGTGGAGTGTATTGTTCAGTGGTAGAGCGCCGGACTTCAGATCGAAAGGTCGTGAGTTAGATCCTCGCCATGGCCATGTTATTTATCCTTGAGCAAGATAATTAAACCACATTGCTTAGTACTGGTTCTACCCAGGAAACCTGCACTTATAGACAGACAGACAGACAGACAGACAGACAGGCAGGCAGGCAGGCAGGCAGGCAGGCAGGCAGACAGACCAGACAGGCAGGCAGGCAGGCAGGCAGGCAGGCAGGCAGGCAGGCAGACAGACAGACAGACAGACAGACAGACAGACAGACATACAGACAGACAGACAGACAGACAGACAGACAGACAGACAGACAGACAGACAGACAGACAGACAGACAGACAGACAGACAGACAGACAGACAGACAGACAGACAGACAGACAGACAGACAGACAGACAGACAGACAGGCAGGCAGGCAGGCAGGCAGGCAGGCAGGCAGGCAGGCAGGCAGGCAGGCAGACAGACGATAGATAGGTAGATAGATAGATAGATAGATAGATAGATAGATAGATAGATAGATAGATAGATAGATAGGTAGATAGATAGATAGATAGATAGATAGATAGATAGATAGATAGATAGATAGATAGATAGATAGATAGATAGATAGATAGATAGATAGATAGATATATAGATAGATAGATAGATAGATAGATAGATAGATAGATAGATAGATAGATAGATAGATAGATAGATAGATAGATAGATAGATAGATAGATAGATAGATAGATAGATAGATAGATAGATAGATAGATAGATAGATAGATAGATAGATAGATAGATAGATAGATAGATAGATAGATAGATAGATAGATAGATAGATTTGAATTGTTTGTACAACTAATAGCAATACCAGCCCCATAGGAATTGATATTTATGAGTTTTCTAAATCAAAAACCATTTTCATAAACAATAATTAAAGCGAATGTAACATGCAGCTCGGTTTAATGCATGGGACATTTCAAATGCATCTGAAGCACATTGTGATGGATTTTGTTTGTATTTGCCAATCATTCTTTAAGTTGTGCCTGCAAAAAAGCCGTTATACAATATTGTACTGAACTGCAACACAATTATTACATAACAGTAAGCTAAGCCAGCGGTTTTATTATATTCTCTAAAATTGAATCTAAATTGAATCGTTCAGACAATTCCTTAGAGCGAACATTAAGTGCAATAAACGACTCAAATCGCAATTTAAATGGACCAAGATTCGTTTTATAGGGTTGATTTATTGCGCACTTTAACTAATCTAAATTGGAATGACAGCTTTCTTAAACATTCAGCCTTATAGTGATCGCAGACGAACCTCACACAAACTAGAACTATCATTGAAGGCGATTAATATCCCTGCAAACGCGTACGCCTCATCGGCATGCGCATCTCCACTTCATACTGATTCTTCTTACGAAGTTTGGTGAAAATCCGTAAAGGAGATATGGAAAAATGGCGCGGAATATATTTTTCTGAGAAACATTTCAAGGGGCTATAGAACTCCATCAAAAAATCACTGAACCGGAACCCCAAGACGATATTTGCATCTTCGCTTCTCACAGAGTTTTGTGAAAATCCATAAATGGCTTATGGAGAAATATCGCGGAAATTTTATTTGTGTGTGAACATATTCAACGGGCAATACCTCTGTCACAAATCATCGAACTGGAACGAGACGATGTTACGTGCATCTCCACTTCATCCTGATGCTTCTCATGAAGTTTCGTGAATAATGGTGAAATAGCGCGGACAATATTTTTGCGTGAAAATATTATAAGGGCCATTACTCCGTCAAAAACAATCGAACCGGAACGAGACGATGTTATACACATCTCCACCTCATAATGATGCTTCTCATAAAGTTTCCCGAAACTCCATTTAGGGGTTATGGAGAAACAACGCGAACAAGATTTTTTTGTGAAAATATTCAAAGGGCCATAACTCCGTCAAAAATAGCGCGGACAAGATGTTAAACCGACCAAAAAAGCGACCGACCGACAGATTGACTCCCATGTACACACTCAAACTGGTATAATAAGTCGGCCATTAGTGCCTTGGTCTGCTTATCTGCTTGTCGTGGTGAACGACGCAGGTTGACTTCCCATATGTATACACTCATGTAGCTTAGAATGCTTGTTTGCACTAATGAAGTACATTCTGTACAGACTAAAGTATCCGTCTCTTTCATGCATAATCTTTGAAACGAAAAAGTGTCTATGCTTTTAAACGAAGCAGAAAAGTTCGTTATATAGAAATGGTCTATCACCATGTTTATGTAGGTGTTTCATTTTAGCACTTTCTAAACTGATGGTAAGGTACGCACAGCTAAGTACACTCAAGTGATATGAAAACGCAACACGGGAATTTCCCCTATATATTGTATGTACAATATGCTGCTTTTAATCGAATGGTACATGGCTACGTAAGACCTTTCCTTTTGGAAAAAATACTAAAACAACAAATAATACAGCAAATAGTATTCCTTCAATGTTTCATTATTCACAGAGTACGCGTTTGGCTCAATCATGTGAGCAAACTTAGGATGCAACATTTTGCAAACTATTTACGTTAAATACAGTACTGAACTAGCTCAATTTTTCAAAGAGCTACTTCAACATTTATGAAGTTCTTGTTACAAAGTGTAGTGTGATTAAAACGTCTACAACATCACAGTTGTGTCCTTTCTCTAGTTAACTGCAACTTTCTTTTTAAAAAACATCTTGGGATTTCTTTGGAATATTATGTGCAATTAAGTGTGCAGTATATACAATATATAGCGGAAATTCCCGTGTTGCGTTTTCATATCACTTGAGTGTAGTTTTATTAATAAAACGTTATATCTGACGACATACTGACGACATAGTATACAGTGCAACTACTTTAATTGTTTGTTTGCTTGAATGGTGTTTTACGTCATTTCTTGAACATGTTCGACCATGTATGACGGGTTTTTTCTTTTGTCGTTGAAGCAAAGCACGCCATTTGTCCTGGGTACCAGTACCTCCAGACATCCGTAAGAATCAAAGCACGCCATTTGTCCTGGGTACCAGTACCTCCAGACATCCGTAAGAATCAAACCACGCCATTTGTCCTGGGCACCAGTACCTCCAGACATCCGTAAGAATCAACTAATTAAAGGCACTATCCCACCAAATAACCGCAAAATTAAACTACAAAATCATTTATCCAAATCCTATCCAGATGTTCAGGTCATATATGTGCTGATTAAAAGTATGGTTTTATTCCTATGTTCTTAAAATACCCGTGATTAAATATGCGTAAAATGAATTATGAGTTGGTAACTCTTAATTTAACACTCCAGTTTTTGGGTTTGGCCTGGCTGATTAAAGCCGTTTAAATTCTGTATATAGAGTTTGGATTCTCAAAATGTGTAAGTTATATATTTAAGAAAATTTAGAGTAGCACTGTCTAGATTGAGAATGTACTCCCATAGGTTACAAATAGAAGCAGGTCGTTGGCATAAACCACACAGTATTCCTATTAATGAGCGCACATGTTGTATATGTGACGTTCTAGAAGACGAATACCATTTTATATTGGAATGTAACTAAGAACAAAACTTATCAATCAATACTATTGGCAAAGACCAAATGTTCCCAAATTTATAGAACTGTTGACAACAGAAAAGCTTACTACTGTAAAGAATTTGGCTACTTATGTAATTGATGGTTTTATAATTCAAAATGACATATATTACAATCAATAAATACTAGTACTCTCTCAAGAGGTACACTAACAACAATACTACTGTCTTTGACACGTGGATTTGAAGAATGTTTCTCTTTAAACAATTGCTTATAGTACAATGTTAGAAATATCATAATTAAAACTGATTTATAATGTTATTATATTGTACAAAATTTAATATTATGTAATGTGTGTTACTGCCATCGACCTAAGCAATTAAACATTATTTGTGCATTTTTACACAAAAAGCCCTTTCCGAACAAGCCATGAGGGCACTGTTTTCACTTAACTCTTTATTTGAAATAATTGAGCTAAATATAAGCGAAAAAATAAAACTGCTTGATACAATGATTCTACCTATTTTGAATTATGGTGCTGAAGTATGGGGGTTTCATACCTCCCCCGACATCGAACGAATTTATTTGAAGTTCCTAAAACAGATTCTTAACGTTAGACATCAAACGCCAAATGCAACTGTTTATGGGGAGTTAGGTAAAGTACCTTTGGCAATATTACGCAAAGAACGAATCTTGAAATTTTGGTTTAAATATGAAATCGCCCAATTCACTAATGTATGAGGTATTACAGAATCAAATACAAAATAATGATAATGAATCATGGGCGGCTCATGTCGAACGTCTTCTTAATGATCTTGGATTCAGTTTTTTATGGAATAACGAAACTATTACAAAGCTACAACTAACTGGTATCATAGAAAGGCTCTATGATCAACATTTGCAGGAATGGTTTGCCACCTTAACTTTTCCCCCCAAACTATCTACTTATAAAAATATTAAAACAAACTTTGAATGTGAAAAATATATTAATTGTGTCCAAAATAATAAGCACAGGATAGCACTAACTAGATTAAGATGTTCAGCTCATACATTGGCTATTGAAGAGGGTAGATTTAGAAATATAGAGAGGGATCAAAGAAAGTGTACTTTTTGCAATATAAATGTTGTTGAAGATGAATATCACTTTATTTTAGCTTGTCCGTTTTATAGAGAAATAAGAATAGAATGTTTACCTAAATACTACTGTAGATGGCTAGTTTACAAAAGTTTAAATCAAAAGTATTGAATAGGCTAGCCAAATATATTTGTCTTGCGAATACCTAACGTGAGAGCTTAATTGCAACAGAATAAATATATACGTTTAAAAAGAATGTGCAGGTGCCGTTTTTGTGAGTGTTTTATTATTGGTATTATTATATTGTATTGTATAACTGTTCTAATAATGTAGTGACCAACAACCCAGCACTGTTTTCAGAATGCCTTATGTTAAAAATGCAAATATGTATTATGGTATTGGCATTCGTGAAGCTCGTGCAATCACACCATAGAGTTATCTATATAGGTCATAGATGGATCATGTACTATACATATTATGTATTTGTGTTTCGAGCTATACCAGTGAAGTGTGAACAACATGTATGCTATAATTACTTTCAATAATATATACGTGTTTATCCTTAAATTTGTTTACTCATACCTAAATATTTCTCATGCTCTTCTCCAGAACATGTTTTAATATATGTGTGAATTTGTATTTAGTATGTCTTGTATGTATTACCGCCTCAGTGATGATGGCGATGGACATTGTAAAATGTTTATGTCTTAATAGAAATTGAATTGAATTGAATTGTATACTCATGACTAAATGGTCTACTGTATTTGTTGAATAAAACTATTGTATATATATATATATATATATATAAATGTTCCTCCCTGTATATAATTCTGCCTTGTGAACGTGAATCTCTTACGAGATCCCAATTTAGAAAGTTGCCGTAGTGAGTTCAAATTCTCTCCCTTTATTATATTTACTGAATTCGCAGTATCCCCAAGATCCGGCACCTTTCATTGTCACTGTCTCAATATAGCTGTGTGTGGTTGAACGCTTAAATGTGGCCCACTCACGTGAGCTATAATTGTATGTATGTATGCTCTATATGTTAATTGTGCCTCCAGACGAGTGTGTAATGATGTAGAGATACAGTTCAACCCTATATATACATTACCGGTATGAGCTTCTCTAGATCTTCACTACGTGCACGTCGTGGAGAGGGCACTGCCGATATTCAATACCTGAGAACTTGTCATTCTCAGGTTTGAATTGAATATCGGTTGACCGAATGTAAAGGTGTCTCCTGCATCCCATCACAGCACACATCATCTGATGTCTCCAGATCCCTGAAGTCGGAACCGGTACGCGGGCTGAAGCTGCAATGGACCTATACTCAACCATAAACTTCGGTCATCACGTTGCAGCGGAAGCCCACTTTCTACCGTGGTTTTTCACAAGCCACAGAAAACTTCAGGGTGACACAGACATCGGGCGGTGTGTGCGGCGCAGGGGTCATACTGTGATGGGTGTGGCCCTAAACAAGACAGTCACCACTAGCGGATGTAGGACACCTTAGCGGATGCAGACCACTTCAACGCCACAGCGAAAACTACACAGAGCGAAAGCGACACACCATCTACATACATACAACAGAAGCGACAACACAGCAGCAGCACCAGATCAACCTACACACTCATCTAGAGAAGTCCAGACTCTATTGTGCCCATAGCGCCAGGGTTCTCCTGGCGTTTTAGTTGGCGGAGGGACTTAAAAACTTCGAAGAACACACACACACATTACCGGTATGAGCAAATATTCGCGTATTGTGCTCGGTACTGAAATACCGGTACTACTGAACCGGAGGTTCGGTAGCTTGAGTGTCATTTGACTAAGAGTGAAGATGTCTCCTGCGTCCCATCACAGCACACATCATCTGATGGCCACACTGAAGTTGGAAGTTTGCAGTCAGACGCCCCGAAGCCGAGGTACGCCATTGCGGACGGCCGACGGCAGAAGGACAGCAAAACGAAGACGGAAGGGGCAATCGGGCGGTGTGTGCGGCGCAGGGGTCATACTGTGATGGGTGTGGCCCAAACAGAGAACCCGACCTGTAGCGGATGTAGGATCACCACCTTAGCGGATGTAGACCACCTCGCCAGACCACTTCACCGCCACAGTGAAACTACATAGAGCAGCAGCGACACAACACTACATATCTACAAGAGAAACGACTACACTACACAGCAGCACCAGATCAACCTACACACTCATCTAGAAAAGACCAGACTCTAGTGTGCCCATCGCGGCAGGGATACCTTGTCGTGTTAGTTAGCGGACAGTCTATAAACCTTAGAACTACACACACACACACGCAGCTACCTTTTTTAAGGAGTGAATTCATACGCTTGATTTCTGTGTATATCGTCATAGCTAGGCGCCCTGCCGTAGTTCGTCCGAAGGTTGTCTGTCCTTGGTAGTTCACAAATGTTTCTCCATATATAAATACCTTGTCGTCAGTAGGTTTAGAAACGGTGTACATATATTGTAAAAGTGGGCTGTTGTTGGCGGGATAGATACTTTAAACCGTCTTATGCCAATTCAATAAGGCCTTTATGTTTTTAACTTCATTAAATTCATAGTTTAACATCGTTAAAGTCATAGTTATCGAAAAGCCTCACCTATACCGTTGTGCAATTGTTTAGAGACTTAATATATGCATACACGTAACAGTTGCCATGTTCATACATTTGTTAGGTGCAAGTGTGCTTTCAAGGCATTGTCCCGTCTGAAGATAAGGCGACCACTTATATTCTGTGTCAAACACAAGTTATCTCATACATTAGTTCATAACAACCACACAAAGAACATAACCACACTGAAGTAATGGTTTAATTCGACCATAACTTACGTATATATAGTTGCTATACCGTATCTATACCGTTTCAAACGATTGCTATCAACTACCAAATCGCTTCATCTCTCACTCAAAGAGAATTCAGGACGTGGGAATCATAAACAAGCAAATGATGGTAGGATACAACTTCGAATATCGCCCGGAGATACATTTCATGGTAATAATAAAGAGTGATTCACAAAATATTTCAATGTTTTCTATCTGGCTGAGGCAATAAAAATCTTCAATGAAACTCAAGAAAATGTTTGTACTACCTTTAATCCGGTTAACTCATGGGAGTATATAGCCGCAGCTAAAGGAAACAAGCCATAAAATACTTTAAACGATTCACTTATGCAATAAAGATAACCTTCATTAGCGTTTTAGAGTTATTTGTTTTATAGTTTAAAGCAAAATCTGCCTTTATTTATTCGGTACTGCATTCTTTAACTGAAATCGGTGTAATATAAATGAAATAGTTTCAGTTTACAAAACTGGCGTAGTGTTACAGATTAAAATACATTTCATGCTCAGCCAATCACATATCGTTCCAGTCTGTATTACACTTGTAATAATAATAATAATAATAATAATAATAATAATAAAGTCATTATTTTTGGAAAGTAACACATTAAGACAATGCAAATAATTTTACAAGGTACCTATTTACAATATGGCCTTCTGTAAAACAAAGAAATAAAAGAAGAAAGAAAGAAAGATAGATAGATAGATAGATAGATAGATAGATAGATAGATAGATAGATAGATAGACGGACGGACGGACGGACGGACGGGCGGGCTGGTGGGCGGGCGGACGGACGGACGGACGGATGGCGTGGGTGGGTGGGTGGATGGATAGATGCATTGATGATTTGATGATGGACGGACGGACGGGCGAGCGGGCAGGCAGGCAAGCAGGCAGGCAGGCAGGTAGTAGGTAGGTAGGTAGATAGGTATTTTATTGATTTAAACTTTTACAGTTTCTCATCATTGCATATATAATTTGTAATACATAATTATAATCACATGACATGTTACACACTATTTCTACACACTCACTTATAGTTCAATTTTCAATACATATAATCTTTAATTACTCATAGATCATATCAATCACACATTTTAATCAATAATCCAAGGATATCAACAAAAAAAGGAATTATATATAAAATAACGATTTATGTGAGGATGTACTTGAATATGTTTTAAGAAATGATATTTGGATTAGAACAGCTGACAGTAAACGCCTCCGACAAATATTTACTTAAATTAAAAAGTTCTTTCTTCTTTGAAGAGTGTAGCAGTGTTACAAATTTAAACATATTTGACCTTTGTATGTAAAACAAACAGAAAGCAAAACATATGTCATAAATAAACAACATAATAGCACATCACATCATCAATGCACTCTATGTCAAAAACAAAAAATAAAAAATAAACACTTTCACTGAGGACAGACACTCGTTCATTTACACAATGGTATTTGTAAGGACAGTTTATACTTATGTTTAAATGAATTAACAGGAGACGATAAACGTATAATCATTGGTATTTTGTTCCGAATTTTTAAGACAATTTATTTTTACAATATAATGTGAAATGGATGTTCGACACTGCTATCAAGGGGCGTTATGTGATAAATCGTATTTCGGACACAAGATAGCATTTAAGGGGTATATAAGATGCCAGATATAAATTAAAGTGTATATCGAATACCTTTGGTACCCTCGTTGTAATGTGTTAGTTAAATGATTCTATAGTTTTTCCGTTAAGTTTACACACACTCATATGTAAGTAATGGAGGTATCCCACCAGCAACTTGGCGCACGCAATATCTGTTTTTAACTTCTAGATGATGTATTCTAAACTATATATATAAGCCAGACAGTACATATGACCACCGAAACATATTTTATTTTGTCGTGTTTATATAATTTAAAACTAATCAACAATTCACAAAATATGTTAACATAATAAACGGTTATAATGTATCATTTTGAATGTAGAGTAATCTGTTATTTTGTGATTTACATTGTGATTGTAGTAGTCACGTAACAAACAATTAAGTCATTGCCTACGTCATATAGCTTGCGCTGTATGACGTCAAGCGTGCTGGCTTGGGCAAAGAATACGGCCACTGCAGATCCCTTTTAAGGGGTAGGCAGAGGGGTAGAATCCCCCCAAATTCATGTTCATTTTATCATTATTTGTTCATGTTCATTAAAGGTCTTCATCATGATCCCTGGATTGTTTCAGGTGCTATCTCGCTCGCATCAAAAGAGCAGTGGCAGAAAAACAATTACGTGGCTCCAGCGTAAATGGAGTTTCTACGATAGAATTTGCAGCAACTCTGCAGTTCAGGGTGAGAAGGTTCTAGGCCCATTTTCCATATATTATCTCTATGTACATGGAAGATGAGCCTGGAATGTTCATGCCTTGTGTTGGTGCGCCTTAAAACCCCAATTCATTTCAATTCAATTGTTCAGGATGCTTATTAATGATATGTATATTGATGCATATGATGTGTTTTTAAATATCGGTAGGGTGGGGATGCAAGGTTTTGGAGCATGGCGAATTTGATGTAATTACAATTTCATTCTAACACGACCTACGCAGTCTTATACACAAAGAAGAGAGACAACTGTATGTTATTCTACGATAAAATACGGCTGTTCCATTAATTCCCCGCGTCTATTTTATCCGTTGGTAGCGCCACGTTACATGACGTCACTTGGTAAATATACGTCACGCAGGCAAACTCAACAGTAATGTTAATGAAATGTTAATTACAACAAATTTGCCATGCTCCCAAACCTTGCACACCCCGATAAAAGTACACATAACATTAATAAGCATCTTGAACAAGTGAGAACGTTTGAACGTAAGCAATGACTTAATTGTTTGTCACGTGACTACTAGTGTATTTAAATATACTGTACCGCGTAGACGTGGGGTGCCCAATGCAACATCCTGTAAACATAACAGCCTGATTACCTTGACCTCCGAGATAATATATAGTGCTCCCACAATAGCGTAAACAAGGGGGTTATTGCTGTGTTATAATCGAAATATAAATACGTACTCGTGATTTAATTACTACGCATCCGAACTCCTAGCTGTATTTTATTCACCAGGTACGTATTTATTATTTCTTAATTAAAATGACGTACTGTTGAGTTTGTCTTCGTGACGTATATTTACGGTAAGTTTCATACTGTCGTCAATACAAAATATGTATCCTGACTTAGTCCAACCATGTGAGCAATCTCCACGCATCGAAGTTATCGTTCCTTGCACTCACATATAGATAAGACTACACCAATTACCAACCAATCAGCGGGCAGGGAAAAAGTTCCAGGTTAAATTCGGAACTATTACACAGAATCTCTTAATTTTGATTGGTTGTCAAGGTAATCAAACCAAAAAATCTTGCTAAAAAATTAAAATTCAACTTTTGAAGAGTACTTACAAAGGTTAAACATACATTTGTGCAATGTATTCATAATGTGTTGCATAATCAAAGAATGAAGTATATTTTACATTTTTCTCATGTTTCTACATGCAAGTAGGTGGGTCAGCACCATCCGACCCAAACAGCTTTTTCAAAACATACTCAATGTATGGCTTCTGTATGTTTTTTTGATAAAACTAAGATAGGTCTTTCAAAACAAGTAATAAAAAATATAGCTTCCTATATTAGGGAACTCAGTACAGAGCTTACAGCTATTAGGTAGGCCTATGGAAAATGAATTGGTGTAGTATGACCATATAGAAACGGGTGTACTCTGGGTAGAGACTGCCATGTGAGAGATTCAATTAACAACGTGTTTCTTACGAAAATCTAGCGGAACTAGACAATATATAAGCCCATGTTCTATAAATGACGAAATTCGATGTGCAAATTTCTTAGAAGTTGTGATCTTACTCCATCTCGTATCTCCGACAGGACAGTTTTATTACAGTCTATTATCTGAGGGATCGGTTTTAAGTAGGCTGTGTACTTTGTTTGGCAGTTTTAGTAGTTCTTCTTCACGTTATTTGTGGTCCACGCGACACCAGAGAAAGTATAAAATGTCTTTATAGTGTCGAGCTTTATACATAATAGACGGATTCTAAAAATAGATATAAGGCCAAACAGAAAGTATAGCATTCACAGTATGCAGACGACACAAAATTTACATGTTAACGCAGACATATTAATAAACAGATAGGAAACTTCTTATCTCAATCAATGTAGCAGACAAAATATCAATTGACACCTTAACTTTTCCTTCTATCTTCCCTCTCATTTATTCATTGATTTTGATGAGAATTCATTCAAAACGATTCATTAGAAATATCTAAATGGGATTATAATAAAAAAAATAATAGTTTCTACGAACTTGTATAAAAAGCTGTTTAAAGATAGAAATCCATCATTTTAGGGTTTTCTCTTAAAAGTCAAGGTTTGACATAGTTAAACAATCTGATAAAGGTGATCCGTTGGGAGCAACGAACACAATTTAGAGAATAAAGCAGCAGACTCGGTTTTATTGAGTCTGTTCATGAGAAGTAATGAAAGAAGCAACAACTCTCACGCCCACTAGCACCGGCTTAAGCGGTATTCTACTTCAAAGCCTCCTATATTGGACTCGTTGGTCCCAAAGGACCAGTAAAATAACACCACAGATTCGTAGCACGGGGAGGCTTTTTAAGCCGCCACACTGCACTAAACGAACGCTAGTGTGAATGTTAATAAATACTGATAAAGGTGATCCTTTGGGAGCAACAAACACAATTAAGAGAATAAAGCAGCAGACTCGGTTTTATTGAGTCTGTTCATGAGAAGTAATGAAAGCAGCAACACCTCTCACGCCCCCTAGCACCGGCTTAAGCGGTATTCTACTTCAAAGCCACCTATATTGGGCTCGTTGGTCCCAAACGACCAGTAAAAATAATACTACTGATTCGTAGCACGGGGAGACTTTTTACAGCCGCCATACTGCACTAAACGAACGCTAGTGTGAATTTTAATTAATACTGATAAAGGTGATCCTTTGGGAGCAACAAACACAATTAAGAGAATAAAGCAGCAGACTCGGTTTTATTGAGTCTGTTCATGAGAAGTAATGAAAGCAGCAACACCTCTCACGCCCCCTAGCACCGGCTTAAGCGGTATTCTACTTCAAAGCCACCTATATTGGGCTCGTTGGTCCCAAACGACCAGTAAAAATAATACTACTGATTCGTAGCACGGGGAGACTTTTTACAGCCGCCATACTGCACTAAACGAACGCTAGTGTGAATTTTAATAAATACTGATAAAGGTGATCCTTTGGGAGCAACAAACACAATTAAGAGAATAAAGCAGCAGACTCGGGTTTATTGAGTCTGTTCATGAGAAGTAATGAAAGAAGCAACACCTCTCACGCCCCCTAGCACCGGATTAAGCGGTATTCTACTTCAAAGCCACCTATATTGGGCTCGTTGGTCCCAAACGACCAGTAAAAATAATACTACTGATTCGTAGCACGGGGAGACTTTTTACAGCCGCCATACTGCACTAAACGAACGCTAGTGTGAATTTTAATAAATACTGATAAAGGTGATCCTTTGGGAGCAACAAACACAATTAAGAGAATAAAGCAGCAGACTCGGGTTTATTGAGTCTGTTCATGAGAAGTAATGAAAGAAGCAACACCTCTCACGCTCCCTAGCACCGGCTTAAGCGGTATTCTACTTCAAAGCCACCTTTATTGGGCTAAAGTTTCCGTTGAACTCCTTTTTTGTTTAAAATGGTAGAGTGAAGAAAATGCTATCATTAGAAGGAGAATTGCATTTGTGGTGGGTTTTGGCATAAATGAACCTATAAAAGTAATCACAACCTGACTTCTATGGTGACGTGATTTACAAACTTAGTAAGATCCTTGGTCATAGTCACTTTCATACTATCTTTGTTAAACTTGTTAAAAGGTTTATCAAAAGAAGTTATGACCCCATCATGCATGCTTGGTGGTGGACCCATTTACAGTGACCGGACAAGCTATGGACCCTATTATGACGTCTAGCTAAAGCACAAAAGGGCGGTGACGTTTGATGTTTGTCTGCAATCTTGTCTTGTCGTGCCCTCAGTGGTTTGTTCTCTTATTGCTCTGGCTTCTGCCAAGTCATTGAGTACCTTCTTTGTGGCTTTCTAGGCTATTGTTGTGTTTTTTTGTATTTGTGTATATATACACGAGCATCTTTGTGTTTTACTTATATTGCCTATTAATGCTGCCTTGTTGGTTAGAGAATAGTTCATGGCGGGGATTTCTTTATTTACACTGTCCCGTTTTATTGGGTAGGGTAAGTGTGAGGTTTGCTGCAACCTAGAACCTGGTTTAAACACCAGTGGCCTTTTTGGCACTGTCCGTTCCAAGGCGGTAGATCTATTGTCAACCTTTTTTTGTGCCTGTGACGTCATATGCCTTTAACCTTGCCATTCATGTTTGTCTTTTGATTATATAATACAAGAGAAGTGTTAATATATTTTACGATAATTATATATCTTGATATTGTTTGTTTGACATACGAGTATATAGTAATTATTAATTCAATTAGCTTTTTTATGTAGATTATTCGCTTTTGTTTACAATTTAATATTTTATTTCACCATATTTACATTTGTATGTCATACAATAATGCACAACGATATTATCAATATACTAAGAAATACTTTTCCTGAGCCTAATCTTGAGATGTGTTGTCATTGTGTAGTAAATACAACTTGATTTGCACAGCACACGGCAGGGTTAGTTTCTAGAGAACTGTACATGCCATATATTCTGTCAAACAGTCAAACAGTATTTTATTCTTGACCTGTTCATAGGCTTAACCAACAAAAGTTTCCAGTGAAACAGTTTAGTTTTGTAGAGAGTAGATGAAGAAACAGTTTACAGAAGAAAGGAAGGGAAGTAAGACAAACAAATGAATGGTACGGCGAAAGTAGAGTTTCGGTTTGTCTAATTTGGTGTCTAATAATTATACTTGATAGATAAGTTGATAAAGTTTCGCCATTTTTTCTCATGTGTCTCTAATTTATCGTTATACATTACATAGGCTATACATTTTTCAATTTCGATTCGTCTTTATAGATAAGTCTTGAAATAAATAAATTTAGGTAATTCAATTATCTTGACGGAAAGACATGCGTTACCACTTTATTATCTTGAGTATTTAAGCAATCCAAATAATGGAATTGAATGTTCTATCAATGCACATACTATTTTAGAAACCTTCTGTGTGGACATAAGAAGAACCCCTTCAACTAGCCTCGGTCACCCGGCGCGCTTCTGATTTCTTCGTTGCGCTATGCTACACGGATCCAGAACCAGGGCCTTGGGGAATATAAGAATTCATCATGAGTATCCATGTGAGATAGGGAAATCTCACCCGAGGGTCAGAATTGTAACCAGGGACGAGGCTCTGCCGAGTGCCTGGTTGCAATTCTGATCCCGAGGGTGAGATTTCCCTATCTCATATGGATCACTTATGATGGATTATTTTTCTCCCATTATGTGTTTATTACCGCATAAAATCAATGACTTTGCTGATTTAACGCCAGAATAACGCTACGTCGACGTAACGTCATGACGTCATAAGTCACATGTCATGTAAGATAGAGTTATCTCACATGAGGAAAATGCCTATCTCACATGAGCAGAAATGGGAGAAAATAGGACGTTTGAAATCGCCCCAACGTTTTGGGCGATTTTGGCGAGAATTTGAGATATTCAACGAGACTTTCAAAAAACATATTTTTAAGTTTTTTTTAAATAATAATTTCTTTTTTTGAACTTATGAGAAGCAGCAAGTGGCGTTAAAAGGTATAACTGATGCATCAACCGTTTATTTACAACATGACGTCACGTCAACGTCGACTTTGTGCGCGTGAAAAAAACGCGCGAATAAATTGTGCTAATCACTAGTGGGCGCTTTAATTAGCCTAATCTGCCCAGACCGATATCTGCAAGTAAGACATATGCATGATACGGTCTGGCTGGCCGAGACTACCCTTAAACATACTCAATTAAATGTAGGCACACAAGTCAAAAAAGGAATGTAGTATTCACTGAATGCAATCAACCAAGACCGGCACTCAGAACAAACAACAGTTACAAGAGTAAATGAAAATACGTATGTGACACCACACACATAAAGTGTTGTAAATAGGGACAATGCCTTAGAACGTTCAGTGGCAAATATACCGATGGAGATTAACGCAGGTTCTCGGGTGCACCAAACCACACTATTACACTATGGTTGTCCCAGTTAAACAGAACAGTATTAATACAAAAATCATCGTCGGGCTATTTCCTCTAATAAATTAGACAGCATTAACAGGCTGTATAGGTCCGTGTCTATTAAATAAAAACAGACGGCGATTGGTAAAAAAAAAGTCTAGGGAATCCAAGACTAATGTTCACCAATGTGAAGTCATGGATTGGATAAAATATAAAGACTGAAATAAAACAACTTGAGAATTCAAACATAAATATGTTTTTTCAAAATAATTTTAATGTTTTTTGTAGTTATTTTTTAAAATGACTGAAAAATGAAAGTAGGTACACGTTGTCATTTGGCGGGAAAAAAAACCCTGCAAAACTGCGGGTGTTTCACTTCGGAGCCAGAAACGACTAATTTTTCATAAGATTAGCTATGAAAAAAGTTCCTCATTGCATGGCACTTGGGTGTAAGTTTCAGGCAAGGTGTGCCATATATGGCTACGATATCATGTATATATGAATATAAAATACGAAAGCCTAAAAAGCCACATAGCAAGTACTCAGTTACTTGGCAGAAGGCAGAGCAAGAAGATAATAAAAGGTCAAGCGCACGAAAATGCAAGACAGAAGACAAACATTAACCGTAACCACCCCTTTCAGGATTTAGGTAGCCGTATTCACAGCGTCCACATAATGTCGATTCATTGTGCAGTCAACTAGAAATTAAAGATGGATCAACAACTGAACATGCGGAATTGTCAATACATCTATTACGCTATTAACATTATAAAAATGAATGATAGCGAGAAAACAACTAACTGAGTTGATTGCACTATAATTACAGACCTGCAGGGCACTTTCAAAACGATATAATAGTAAAGACATTTACAATGACTTGAATAAAACGTAACAAACATTTTCCTATGTACATAGTCCCTATAGTTTCTATTCTGAAACAACGTTAATGTCTTTAAAGCATTTCTCTTACAATAGATAATCTCAGTGTTTTTGGAATTAGCTTGATGTATTTGCATTGCAGCAACTAAAACGCTGAAGTTATTTTACACAACAACCAGTATTTTACAATAAGTTTATTCCTTAAAATAATGTTCTTTTGCTGCGACAATGACTATCAGGACAAGGCATCCTATGGTGACGTGATATAAAAAAGAATCTTGAGATACGGCCTTGGTAATGATCATTTTATACAATTTGCATCAAACGTTTTGGAAAAGTCATCAAGATAGGGTATGACCCTATCATCTTGCAACGCACAAGTTGATGTCCAATTTACAGTTTTACACTAGGCTGTTCTCTTTGATTTTGCAATAAAGCGACCGATTGCGGACCATATAAGGACGTTTTCCTGATCCTGAAACGGTAGGTAACCTTTAATATGTGTTGGCAATCGTGTCTTGTTGTGCCCATGATGGTATATTCTCCTTTAGCTCTGGCTTTTGCCAAATAATTGAATACTTATTTTGTGGCATTCAAGGTGTTTCTTTACATTCATATGTATACCATCGTCGGATGCCCCCGGGTGATTTCATCGTCGGATACCCCTGGGTGATTCGTTCCGTTACTCTCCACTAGTGGAGAGTTTCGGAACGAATCACACGGGGGTATCCGACGATGTATGTATACATGATCATCTTTGTGTTTGACTTGTTTCGCCTTTAATGATTTCTAGTTTGTTAGAGGATACCTACTGGTGGGCATTTCGTTATCTATATTAAATGGGATGGCGATAGGGTAAGAGTGAGGTTTACCTATTCATTACGTGTTCTCGCCTTAATTCCATTAAGCGACGAGAAAGCTTATATTTGCAGGACTTTATAACATATATTTCGACAATAAAACGCAGTTTAAAACGGTTTTTTACTGAAAAAATGGGAGAAGCTGTTTAAATTACCTATGAAATGTTTTAATTTTACAATATGCAAACTTTTCAAGCCGAAGTTAAGGGTTTATTTCATACCCCAGCCACTCCCGTTTTCGCTTCTTGGAGAAGGAGTGTGATTGGGTATGAAATTAATACTCGGACCACGTAATGTTAACCTTCAGTAGCCGTCTTGCCACTGACCGTCCTTAAACGGTACCCTTATTTTCAACACGTTTATGTTTGTGTTGTCGCGTATTTTGCTTCTAGAGATTTATTTATTTGTTGTATAAATGTAAGTTTTGGGTTGACTAAGTTCTTTGAATTGTGGAACGCTGTAGTCGAGTGGTAGAGCGTTGGACCCATGATCAAAATGTCATGGGTTCGATCCCTGCCATGACCATATGTGTGAAGACATCGGGATTGATTCAAATGAGTTCATAGAACTTTCGTTACAAATGAGTTTAACTAAACCAAATTCTTTGAATGCTTCTTTTTCTGTTCGCCTTTTGTATCTACTTCTATATCATTGTATTCTATTGGGAAATAACATGCAATATGTGGAATTGAATTGAAGTGAAGTGAATTGGGTTTTATGGCATCATAACACACTATAGGTGATATGCATAGCGTTAAGACGGATATGAACCTCTTGGATCACAACGTCCTTTACGCAAAGATCAGATGACTGAGAAACTTCACAACCAAATCACTGATATTTAAACTGATAAATTTTAAATGTAACTCTTTAATTAAATATTGTTGACTATCAAAAGGTTTTAACACATTATCAGGGATTTTAAATAGTATGAGAGTGGACCTTTGGAAACGGCCGAACACGACACATACGAAATATTCAGTCTCGGTTTGATTGAGACTGTTCATGAACGGTAGTGAAATATGCTATTTACCGCTCACGCCCTCTAGCCCCGGGTTAAGCAGAACTCAATATTTATAAAATCAATAGTATATAATTTTAACCATCCCGAAGATGGCATGCATATGGCGGTAGAGATCTGTTCATCCCCCATGTTCAGCGGCGTATGGTCCCAGTATCTAACAAAATACTATGCCCCGAAAAGCGAAATAAACAAAATAGAATTTAGTTGGGAGCAGCGGTTATGAAGTCTGCGTATCACAAGTAACAGCCAAAAGACTAAAGTAAAAACAAGACAATTTAAGACAATAAAGTTTAAACATATTTTAAATTTCAGTTTGTTGATCCTATCATGGATAAACATCTGCTGAGTGAACCAAACTGACCTTTAATTGGTATTGTTCAACGCCGATCGCGGTTACCGACGGGCTGGTCTATCCTCAACCCTTATATCTTCATTTTATGTTCAAATCATTTAGCAAGTAGAAATAATACGTTGACAACATTAACGGGATTTCCATTAAAATACAAAACTCGATCTTCATTTCTCTAGTAAATATGTTAAAACGTTTTTAATAATTTTACATCCACACAATCATGCACGAAAAATGAAAATACAATACAGAAGAAATGATTGTGTTAACTTGTAATAACTCACCTAAGTTATCAGTATATTTTAACAACACCTTATAAATAACCCCTAAGTTCCAACATTTAAGAAAAGAAATGAGTTCATAGGAGGACAACATCGAAGAACGTACATTTCTCGGTAAATTTAACTTAGGTTTGCTCGGTACGCCCATTCGTCGCCGATTATTAACGCGCATCCGACCTCGGTCTCAGTCGGACGGAAGAAGCAATTGGAGTTAATGGACTTATAATATACAGAGCCTTTTAATCAGCAGCCAGTCAGAAACCTAAGCGGAAGGCCCGTGTTTTAGTGAACACTGCATACCATCGTATGTGTGGGCAATGCTACCCTTCTGTTTTGATGTTATGCTATAAATACGTTTATAAAAACTCAATGTGATACATTGTCTTTGTGATATATTGTCTTCCACAAATCTAAAACAAAAGCATGTGAACGGACGTTTCTGATACAATATAAATAGAAACACAACTATATATAGTGTAGTTTGAATGCACATACGTATAGTTCTTAAGATGGTGCAACGATAACATGCTATATAACTTGTATAACATTCACAACAGGTATTCGATATACTATATACAACGTAAACTGCTTACATTTTTATGTTTGCACGATAAGTATGCAAAAACCAGTTTCCGTCATCTAGTTGTCCATTGATCGTTTCCCATCTTTCATATTCCGTTTTACACCATATTTATCATGTATTGACATCTTACAACATTGATCATTCATCCATTATAGCCGAGAGGAACCGCGTCTCAAATTTCCAATATTTCAATATTATCTTGGGACGGCGGTTTGAATTACAAAACTGGTACAAATTATCCCATTACTGGTGATGCGCACTCGTACATTCCTTACCAATAATATATCGACGTCAATCCCCAAGCTGCTGGCCTTATTATCAATTGAAAATAAATGAATATGGACGTGTGTGCATTTTATATAATTATATAAAGCCGAACAGGATGTGTAGCTTACCCTGAACGCGGATGCAAAAGTCGGGAAATGTAGCATATCATGAACGCAGCTACCTAAAAACGTGGATGCAAAAGTCGGGAAATTTAGCATACTCTGAACGCAGATACCTAAAAACGTGGATGCAAAAGTCGGGAAAAACAACATATCCTGAACGCAACCCTGAACGCAGTTACCTAAAAACGTGGATGCAAAAGTCGGGAAATGTAACATACACTCAACGCAGATACCTAAAAACGTGGATGCAAAAGTCGGGAAATGTAACATACCCTGAAAGCAGCTACCTAAAAACGTGGATGCAAATGTCGGGAAATGAAACATTCAAAGAACGCAGTCATTTAAAAACAGGCAATCAAAACAAATACAAATAGAAGCAAAGTACGCGACACCACAACTATAATGGGTTGATAGCAGGGGTACTACTTTGGAAAGGCCAGTGGCAAAAAGGCAGCTGCGGGTTTAAACCAGGTTCAAGGGTACATCAAACCTCATTTTTACCCTCATTGTCATCCCAGTAAAACGGGACAATATAAATAACAAAATCCCCGCCAGGCTATATGTTCCAACAAATTAGGCAGCAGGAATAGGCGATATAGGTAAAACACAAAGATGATCATGTATATATGAATATAAACACAGAAGCTTAGAACAGTACATAATGACTTGAAAGAAACCAACGCAACACGAGCATATACCGTTAAGGGCACGACAAGACAAGTTTAAAGATACATTAAGCGTTACCTTCCTTTTCAGGATGTTGGTAGAGGTCATCATAGGGTCCATAGCCTGTCGGGTGTTCGCACAATCAACGAGGAAAGCATAGTGTTTAATTTGTAAATGGGCAACCCGCTAAACATACAGCGCGTTTCCAAATAATAGTGTCATACTCATTTGATTACTTGTCTAATAAGGTTGAATTAAAGAGGAAAGCATAGTGTTTAATTTGTGAATGGGCCAACCGCTAAACATACAGCGCGTTTCCAAATAATAGTGTCATACTCATTTGATTACTTGTTTAACAAGGTTGATACATATTTTATATAAGTGATCATGATCATGCATCTTACAAAGTTTATAAATCACGTTACCTTAGAAGTCAGGTTGTGATATTCCTGGTCGAAAAAGAGTTCTTAAATATCTTTTATATTTTAAAAGAAGATCAGGGTCAAGATAATAACCTTTTGCAAATGTTTTTCTACAAGCTCTAGGAAAACAAATAAGTTGAGAATAATGTACCCCGTACTATGTTGCTCGTGGAACACTTCCGTCTAACTGGGAATAATTAATGATGTCAAAATTGAACTCTCTCTCTCTCTTGTCATAGACTTTTCGTACTTTTGCTCAATATTCTCAATCGAAAAGAATCGGCAGTATCAGAAAACATTGGCTTGTTGAGTAAACGTTCTTTATGAGAGATATTATTAACCATAGTGAAAAAGAAAGTGCTGTCAATATGCAATGTATTATCAGGTGTTATTAAAGGCTTTGATGACATCTGCCTAAGTATCTGGTAAAATGTATCCCATGAAATCTCTTTCATAGCGATACAAAATCAAATATGCGACAAGAGGTGTACACTTCGTACCTGATATGTTGAAATGGCTACAAAGGTGTATGTTTTGTTCTTTCTTTTTGCCTTTTACAAATTTGAAAAAAGTATAAAATACAATTTTTTTTTAAAAAAGATAACTCCGCCGACACCGTCTAATGATACCGCCTGGTTATATCGAATATATACATGTTGTAAACGACATCTGGGAATCGTTTCTTTAAACATTTATTAATCACCGAAGAAAAACACTGAACATCGTAAACAATTTCATATACAGACAAAAACAAAAACATGTTTATAAGGATGATCACATTCTGATATATAAAGTATCGAATGCAGACATGGCTATATTGCTAATAAAAAACAAAATACATTGATTAGGCATCAGATGCAAAACCTCTCCAAGATCGCCTCAGTTACATCAAAGCAAACACACGATCTACATTTCCAGCACAGACACATTGATTGTAGTTACAAGGTTATTTCAGTGGTATTCCATGTCCATATAGACACGCACTGCATATCGGATGTTTGTAGTTTTCCTTTCTGCCATTGATTGTATCACTAAACAAATGTCAGTACGTAATGACTAAGAAAGTGATGGATGTAAGCAATACTAGTTTAACTTTATATAAATAAAGAGCACGATACATTGGTTTCGCGTTAAACCCTTGAAGTATTCGTTACGTCATTTTATCAAATATTCATGCATATTTCTTGTTATGCGGGTTTCGTTATAATTGGCAAGGACATTATGCACACAAAACCTTTGTTCTTGTCGTTGCATCAAATTATTCCCAGGGACAGTTATCTTTGATGTACCGAGATCAAACAGTATTTTTCTTGACACACACAAGGACGTTGATAAAGCATGCCGTTTTACTGAATTATTATAAATTTATGCATTAGGACCGAAACGTTTAGTTATTCGTCGCCTAACCTTTTGGCTATCTTATTATACCAAGCAGGACTAATTTGCATGCGTCACATAACTAAGGATTTGGTCACGGTCTGGAGTGTTATAAGTCATGATTTTAAATATCGTAATACACTAGTATAGTAAAATATGTAAACGCATCACTCGGTTTGCAATCGAGTAGCTTCGTGGATTTCCGTAACCACTGAAGATACCGAATTGCGCATACGACGTCATCATTCGAAACATATGTATCGTTGTCGAATGATGACGTCGTATGTTTCGTATTATATATATATATATTTATATATAAGATCCGCCTTTTATTACATTTCTGAATATGAAATACTATGATTTATCGTAAAAATCATCACCACACATATTTAATTAAAACTGTAGGACCTGAAATAAATTAAGTTATCGTTAATTATCCCTACTCAAACATCATATGGCGTACATGTATCTTGACTTATTCGTTTTTCTGGAGCTTGTAGTCGAGTTGAGAGGACTTTAATATCCGTAACCTAAGTATTAATTTAAATCTACTCCATTATGGTTACTTTTACTATAAAATTTAGATTTTTTTTTTTTGCAATTGTTATGGTCGTAATCCTGATCTGCTTTTAAAATATAAACCGAAGTTAATTTATTTTGTACCTGGGACTATCAAAACCTGACTTCTATGGTGACGTGATTTACAAACTCTTGGTCATGATCATTTTCATACACTATTCATTTAACTTATTAAAAAGTTTATCAAAAAAGGTTATCACTGTAGGTAAAGTGCTAATCGAGATATCATATACGGGTTCAGTTGCATCATGGGATTGAAATGACATTGAAAATGTAAACAAACGCTGTATTTTTACGATATTTCAATTGTTTATAAGTTAAGTGGCATTTTCTTCACTGCTTTAATCTCCGATAACTTTGACGACATATTGCAATATGTTTTATATGTTTATTCCATTTATTAAATTAATTTTAAGTCAAGGCGAAAAATGTACGATATATGATGTTATTACATTTCTTCTAAAATTCTTTGTCTAAATGCTGTATCCTTTACACTGGTTTTGTGCAGTGATATATAGTAGTAGTATGTGCCGAAATATATATTTATTTATTGTTTGAAATGCTCATTTCATTGAAATCTAGACAGGTTTGTAGATGTATAAGCGCTGGTTTGGTGAAGTTAAGTTTGCCGATGGTATGTTTTCTATAAGCACTAGTTTTTCATGATTTTGGGGATTTTTTACGACTGTAACTTTTCTTATTTTCTCGTAGTACATGTATATGCATTATTTAGACAAAAGGTAACCATTTTGTATTTCACTGTAGTTCGAGTGTGTGAATCTTTACACTTCACTTATTTTTTTTCTCAACAGCACTATGTTACATTACTGCACAGAACTGCACAGAAGAAACGGAAATATTTGACAGTATCGTACACCACAAATCAAAAATCACAAATGAAAATCAAAATTTAAGCTTCAAAAGTAAAGTTTCTAACACCAAATACTTGTTTCTTGATACAATCGTCAGAGACGGAATGTCAGTTATTCCATTATCGCATACTGAATCCATAGAGGTAATTTAATTTTAACTGGACATATGTGTTTCTCCAATGAGAAAAGCGAACTATAAGTTGCTGTAACCGAGTGTCCATTAACATATGTCATTGACATTGATAATGCAACAGCGGAAAACATATTTTAAAATACAAAAGAAACCCAGTAAATACCGAAAAGAAGATCCCTTGAAAGCAACAAACACAAACAAGAGATAAAAGTAGCAGACTCGGTTGAGCCTGTTCATGAGAGGTAATGTCGAGTGCAACATCTCTCATGTATGTGATGCATATGTCATCATACAGATGATAACATATGTATAGGGTTTGACTGATATGTTACCCTCTGCAACGGAAACGTTAGATCGTTAATTGTCAAAATGAAAGATGTTTTATTTTTATTTTCGGGCATCGCTTCCAGGAAAAAAAACTAGCCTTAAGATTGTTAATGATCATGGTTACGTTGTGTTGTTTGACAGTTCTTGTGCAATGAGGTATGCTGACACTATGAATCTATTTTGGAGGACCGAGAAACGTTTGTTTAAAGGTAAATTCTTACGTTTTATGTCAGGTTTGAAAAATAAAGGACATACTTTTACTGGAATCATAACTCGAGGACACTACAGTCCCAGACTATCGAAAATAATATTTGCGTTTCCTAGTAAAAACATTTTGAATGTAATATAGAATAAGGCCAAGTTGTTTAAGTCTATGGATTATTACACCACTTCTCAAAACAGTTTCAAAAACTGTGTAGGATTCAACGTCATAAACTTGTTGACCATAAAAAGTTAAACTGTGGAAAATTTGGTTATGTTACCAGTTTTGTTACGAAAATTAATACCAGCATTGATGGAAAGACGAGATCGATTTGGCAATGCAATTGCTACTTTACAACAAATGAAAATAGAAATTGATCAGGTCAAAACAAATGCTAATAATTTCAAGAAATTTACGGAATTTTATTATGGTCAAAACAAATGTTAATAATTCCAAGAAATATACGGAATTTTATTTCATCAAACAATTTAATAACAAAGGTGTAATCAGTTTAGTATTGCTGAATTTCTATGAAATATAATTTACTGTATTTAATTATCAAAATATTACTGAATATATGTGTGTATGCTTATTTAAATGTTCCTCTTAAATAAACATTATATATTGATGCATGACCATGAACTCTGAATTTTATCACTTTTGCCATTCATACTTTGGAAAACAAACACAAACAATGAATATAGAGGTGACCATTACTTGTTTTAGATATATATATCCATATGAAATATGAAATGTGTAAGGAAAAACTTAGCGAAATCAATTAACCACCGGACCCAACATGAACGAAGGAATGGGCAAACGGTCTAGCGACACATTATATCCTCTGACAACTTTCCTTAACATGTTATAAGATGTATATAAGATGTTAAGATGTTGTTATAAAGTGAATAAAAGGTTATGTTTTACAGACCGTTACTTTGATAATAACGAATAGGTGAGCTAAATGGCAATACTTACCATATAAGAAAAGGCGCTACAAACCAGTGCCTCTACATCGAAAAACTAGCGCTTGCCGTCAACAAACACTCGCTTTGATAAATCTTAACATCTACATACCAAACCAGACAAAACATGTATTTTGGCTTTAAAATTTGGTGTTGAGGTTAAATCTATCAGAAACAAATGAAACATACTGGATCTGATTCCACACATGTATTTTGATGGAATATAAGACGGTAAAGTAGATATATACACGTAAAGCCGTATAAACCGCCTGATAGCATCGATTACAGATTTCCACGTCGTAAACTCGATGTGTCACTTGAAAGTCTCGTGCATTGTGTAAATGTAAAACACAGACAGGCCGTGTACAGTGTCATCGAGAAAAAGTTTGTAAAACCAAGATTATTTCCCAAATATGTGTTTCCACATCTACAAACCATCATATGTCTGTCTACAAACTAGCGTGTTGATATCTACAAAGTCAAATTCGATTCGCACTTACTTTACACCGCTTAAGCCGGTGCTAGGGGGCGTGAGAGGTGTTGCTTCTTTCATTACTTCTCATGAACAGACTCAATAAAACCGAGTCTGCTGCTTTATTCTGTTAATCGTGTTTGTTGCTCCCAAAGGATCACCTTTATCAGTATTTATTACAGTGGTTAGAAACCTTTCATTTTGCAACGCACTACATGTTTATTGGATAGCACATTTAAAGTCTTCCACTACGCTTTCCATTGAATCAACCGACTGCTCGTTACTTAACAGAAGTGTAGGATCCCCACCCCCTCCTCACCCCCCGAAAAGTAACCCATATGTTGACCGTGGGTGGCAACGCCTGTCGTTGGAGAAGGGACTCCTGGTGGTTGAGTGACGTTCAGATATGCTAGTTATCTCCGCGTTACAACACACCACTTTAGTCCGGACTTAATCTGACGCAGACGTCCTGCCACGGACGTGACAGCAAAGAAAAAGAAAACTCCCGGGTTAGGCAAGCAGTCAAAAGGATTTGATGATCCTATTGTACTTCACAACAGATTTGAAGACTTGGAGATGGAGGTTGATGATCCAGCACATCTAGAACTCCCAAAGTTTCCAAAGTCTGCCAACCCCAAAGGCCGTAAACCCGTACCCGTAGTAAATCAAAATCAAATAAGGTCATTCAATGGAACTGCCGAGATTTAAAACCTAATTATGATGAATCAGCTTACTTGTAAATAAACACAACCCTGTTGTATATATGTCTTCAAGAAACTTTCTTCAATTTGTCTTCAAGAAACTTCCTTGAAGACTAGTGATAAGATATCTTTTAAAAACTGTTCATTACATAACTATATTTGTGATACCAATACCAATGCCGCTGGAGGAGTTTCGATTATTGTTGTGAATCGAAACATTCCTCACAGAACTGCTGCACTGAACACTGATTTACAAGCTGTTGCGTTCAGTGTTACAATGCACAGAGTCATAACAATATGCTCCTTATATTTACCACCTAGTTCTTCACTAGACATTAAAGATCTAAATCACCTAGTTGCACAATTATCTTCACCATACACTTGGGTGATTTTAATGCACACAACTACATATGGGGTTGTAAAGATATAAACGATAAAGGCAAGAACGTTGAGGATTTCTTAATGATAACACATCAAATACTTATTTACATCCAGCTTCAGGCTCTCATTCTTCCATTGATTTAACAATATGCGATCTCGTGGAGTGTTGGTGACGACCTATGTGGAAGTGACCACTTCCCCATATTTCTTGAAAATATCGACCCTCCACTTCTCGGAAAAAACGCAACGATGAAAACTTCGCAAAGCTGATTGGAATACGTTTCAATCTCTTTGTGAGGAACAATTAAAGCCTTCCATTTTCGAGGATGTCAAAGACGCAACTATTTGTTTACCAAAAACCTTCATGATAGAGCTGATCAAACTATTCCAAAAACCTCGGCAAATCCAAAACGCCCACATAAACCATGGTACGATGATAACTGCAAAAAGGCAGTCAGCGATCGTAAAGCTGCATTGAATGCTTTTATCTTGCGGCCAACTCAAAACGATTTAGATACTTTCAGAGTTTTTCGTGCGAAAGCCCGCCGTACTATTAAGGATAGCAAGAGGAAATCCTGGAGATCTTATGTCTCTAGACTGAACTCCCGCTCATCTCTTAAGAAAACGTGGGACATGGTCCGGAAAATAAACGGTAAAGGTAATTCTAGTTGTGTAAATCATTTTAAAACTGATAATGAAGATATTACATCTGTCAAAAATATTACAAACACTTTGGCAGAAACTTTCTCTAAAAACTCTTCTTCTGAAAATTGTTATTTGGAGAAATACAATAAACTGTTCACTCTCAAAAAACTTCGAGAATCCCTTAAAAAGGCTCATCATACATCAGCTGTCCTGATGATATACATTATCAATTATTAAAACATTTACGTGAAACCTGTCTCTCTACACTTCTTGATATATTTAATAAGGTTTAGGTGACAGAAAACTTGCCCGATTCTTGGCGGGAAGTAATCGTTATTCCAGTCCCCAAAACTGGAAAGGATCATACGGACCCAATAAACTATCGCCCTATTGCTTTAACGAGTTGTATATGTAAAACCATGGAACGAATGCTTAATGAGAGACTCGTTTGGTACCTGGAGTCCAACAAACTGATAACAAAGTATCAAAGTGGATTCCGGCGCCAACGAGGCACAACAGACAATCTCACTCGATTTGAATCATTTATTAGGGAAGCTTTCGTAAAGAAAGAACATCTAGTCACCGTTTTTTTTTACTTGGAGAAAGCTTATGATACTGCATGGAAGTACGGTATGAATGATCTTTATGACCTTGGTCTTAGAGGCCGATTACCAATTTTTATAGAGAATTTGTTAGATGATCGTTTCTGAATGGGTTCTACCCTCTCTGGCATTCATGAACAGGAGATGGGTGTGCCACAGGGCAGCATACTCTCTGTAACCCTTTTTAATATAAAAATTAACAGTATAGTTAAATGCATCAGTCCTGGTGTGGATTGCTCTCTATATGTTGACGACTTTGTTATATGTTATCGTGCAAAAGACATGAACACTACAGAGACAACAACTTCAACTATGTCTCAATAAACTTCAGACATTGTCGGATGAAAATGGTTTTAAATTTTCTAAATCTAAAACTAATTGTATGTACTTTTGTCAACTACCTAAACATCATGAAGACCCTCATCTAACACTGGATGGGTCACCAATACCAGTAGTGGATGAGATAAAACCTCTTGGCTTTATTTTCGACCGTAAATTAACGTATATACCACACCTTAAATACTTAAAGGCCAAGTGCATTAAAGCTCTTAATTTATTTAAAGTTGTTGCAAACACTAATTGGGGAGCAGATCGTAAAGTACTTTTACAACTGTATAGATCTCTTATCAGATCCAAGCTAGTTAATAGTATATGGATCGATTCGAAAGTCGTACTTGCAGATGCTCGATCCTATACATAATCAAGGATTACTACCCGCCTTAGGTGCCTTTCGTACATCACCACCCGAAAGTCTATATGTTGAAGCTAATGAACCATCTCTGTCTCATAGATGGGAAAAAAGTAGCCCTTCAATATGCCATTAAATTATAATCTAACCCTTCAAGCCCAAATTCCGATACGTTTTTTATCCTAGTTATGAACCTCTTTTTGATCGAAAACCAAAGGCCATTCGACCATTTCGTCTTCGTATTAAGCCAAAATTAACTGAAATCGACCTAAATTTGATTGCCAAAAACAAAGTACAAAGTACCACAAATTCCACCGTGGACTTTGGAAACACCAACACTTATTTTGAAATTTGTCATAGTAACAAATCCAGTACAGACACCACTGTCTTTCAAAGCAAATTTAATTAAATTAAATCGAAATACAGTAACTTTCAACATATATACACAGATGGTTCTAAAGATGGAGATAAAGTAGCTGCAGCAGCTGTTGTTCACAAACACAGCATGAAGAGACGCCTAACTGGCAAGGCCGCTATCTTTTCAGCTGAACTTAAGGCAACTGAAATTGTCTTAAACTATATTCAGGAATCTAATGATGACCATTTTGTAATCTTTTCTGATTCCCTTTCATCTCTTCAAGCCCTGGGTAATATAAAACAAGATAACCCAGTTGTGCTTAACTTTTACAAAAGTACAATTCTGTTATAGTTGATAACGTTATTATTTTCTGCTGGCTTCCAAGCCCTGTAGAAATACGTGGTAATGATAGAGATGATAGTGCTGCTAAAGCAGCATTAAGTTTACATATATAATGCCAAATTACACTTTCATACTATCTTTGTTAAACGTGTTAAAAAGTTTATCAAAAGAGGTTATGACCCTATCATTTTACAACGTACTGCATGCTTGGTGGTGGACCCTTTTACAGTTCGCCACTATGCTTTCCTCTTTAATTGTACGATGACCGGACAGGCTGTGGACCCTATGATGACGCCTACCTAAAGCCCATTGGGACGGTGGCGCTTGATGTTTGTCTATGATCTTTCTTGTCGTGCCCTTAATGGTTTATTCTCTTACTGCTCTGGCTTCTGCCAAGTCAATGAGTACCTTCATTGTGGCTTTCTAGGCTATTGTTTTTTTGTATTATATTTACACGAGCATATTTGTGTTTTACTTATATTGCCTGTTGATGCTGCCTTGTTGGTTAGAGATTAGATCATGGCGGGGATTTCTTTATTTACACTGTCCTGTTTTAATGGGTTGACAGTAGGGTAAGTGTGAGGTTTTGTGCACCCTAAAACCGGTTTAAACACCCCCCCCCCCACCCAGTGGCCTACTTTGCCACTGACCGTTCCAAGGCGTTAGCCCTATTGTCAACCCTTTTGTGTTTGTGATGTCGTTTGTATTTATTATTGCTTTACCCTTCTTGTTTGTCTGTTTGCGTGTTTGTTTCTAAGTTTTATGGTTGACTGTCCTCCTTGAATGCTACTTTTCCTGTCCGATCTTTTTATATTTCTTTATACTGATTTTAAAAGTTGTATTAACACATATATTCGTAACTCTTGGCAAGTCGCTTGGGATTTGTAAGTTAACAATAAATTCCGATAAATTAAACCGTTACTTGGAGAATGGCGTTCTTCTAGTAGACCCATTTGTCGAGAAGAAGTTGTCCTAGCACGGTGCATGATAGGGCATTCACGTTATACTCATTCATATTTATTACAATATAGATATACAAATCGAACTGGAAAAGCAGCATTCAAGGACGACAGTGAACCACAAACACACAGAGAAACAAAGAACAAAGCCTTGGAACGGTCAGTGGCAAAAAAAGACCGCTGGGTGTTTAAACCAGGCTCTAGGGTGCATCAAACCTCACACTTACCCTACTGTCAACCCAATAAAATGGGATTGTGTAAATAAAGAAATCCCCGCCATGCAGCATTAATAAGCAATATAAGTGCTCGTGTATATATAAATACAAAAAAAACAATAGCCTAGAAAGCCACAAAGAAGGTACTAAATTACTTCGCAGAAGCCAGAGCAACAAGAGCTGGCAGAAGCCAGAGCAACAAGAGAATAAACCATTGAGGGAACGACAAAACAAGACTGCAGACAAACATCAAACGTCACCGTCCTTAGCTTTTTAGTTATACAAAGTTTACGAATATTAAAGTCCTCAACTTGAGTACAAGCTCTTATAGACCCCATAAGAAGTTGCTATCTAAACAGGGATAATTAACAAGATCAAAAGTAAAATCATCTCTCTTGTAATATTTTGCTAATTATTTCACCATTTTCAAGGGAGAGATGTAAATCAAGAAAGAAGCGTTAGTATCAGAAATATTAGCTTTGTTAAGTTGAAATTCTTTAGGGTATATACTATTATATATTATAGGTACTACAATGTTAATACTATGGAAGAGTTATTCGATTTTAGGCTTATTTAGATTTCCTGAAAGAAATCAAACTATATAAATCATTATAATATGTTCTTATATATATTATCTTATGTATATACCCGTCGACGGGTAGTTTTTTATTTACATATATAGTTTATATTACTACCATATCATCCCTTATTTGTAAATAGTTTTATCTTTATATATTTACATTAATTCTTAATTACTACTTTATTTCTTCATCATTCATCAGTTTTTGCGCACAATATGACCTATCTATTTGTCGACGTGCCGTAAAACACCATTCATTCATTAATTCTGTCTAAATCCTGAAAGTACTATAACTTTGATGTTTGTCTCCAATCGTGTCTTGCCTTGCCCTTAATGGTGTATTCTCTTGTTGTTCTGGCTCCGGCCAAGTCATTGAGTACTTTCTTTGTAGCTTTCTGTGCGTTTCTTTACATTCATTTATATATACATGATCGTTTTTGTGTTACATTTGTATTGCCATATTAATGCAGCCTAGTTTGTTAGAGAATACAGCATGGCGAGGCTGTTTTTATTTACATTGTCTCGTTTTATTCGGAAGTAGAGTTAGAGTGAGATGTGTAGCACTCTAGAACTAATTCAAACCCACTGTGGCATTTTCGCCACTAACCGTTTCAAGGCG
This sequence comes from Cyrtodaria siliqua, assembly GCA_037043455.1. Taxonomy (NCBI): domain Eukaryota; kingdom Metazoa; phylum Mollusca; class Bivalvia; order Adapedonta; family Hiatellidae; genus Cyrtodaria; species Cyrtodaria siliqua. Next base: position 67,473 of record JAWPHD010001517.1, on the reverse strand, counting down.
GTAGCCATATTGTCACCCCTTTTATGTTTCATGTCGCATGCCTGCCTCTGTTTTACCCGTGTAAGTGTTGTTTGTGTCAATGCATGCTTTAGGTTGACTGCTGTCCTTGAATTATGTTTTTCCTGTTCGACTTTGTTTTCTTATTCGTAATATCCTTGGTCACGATCACTTTCAAATATTCATTATTACACTTGTTAAACAGTTTATCAAAATAGATTCTGCCTCTATCATTTCAAAACGCACTACATTTTTTTGTGGTTGACTCATATTCAGTTCTCCTCTTTGAATTGTGCGATGACCAAACAGATTGTGGACCGCATGATGACGTCCGCCTAAACCCTGAACGGACGGCAACGTTTGATATTTGTCTTCAATCTTGTCTTGTCCTGGTGCCTTTTATGTTTAATTATCTTGTTTTTCTGGCTTCTGCAACGTCATTGAGTACTTGCTGTGTGGTTTTCTAAGCTTTTATTTTCTGTATGCATATACACCTGATCATCGCTGTCCCGTTTTACTGGGATGACAGTAGGGTAGGTGTGAGGTTTGGTGCACCCTAGAACCTGGGTTAAACCCCCAGCGGCCTTTTTTGTCACTGACCGTTCCAAGGCCGTAGCCCTATTGTCAACCCTTTTGTGTTTGTGATGTCATATTTAGCCTTTTATTCATTTTTAAATTTGTGTCTTATCTTGCCTTTTATTTATCTTTATATGTTCTTTGTTTCTATGTGTGTTTGTGGTTGACTGTTGCCCTTGAATGCGACTTTTCCTGTTCGAGTTACTAAAAATCTACTTTTTTGTGTTATGTTATATTACCCATTAATGCTGTTTTGCTTGTTAGAGGATATAGCCTGTAGGGGATTTGCAAGTCCCGTTTTATTAGTATAACAATAGGGTATGAGTGGGTTTTGGAGCACCCTAGAACCTGGTTTAGTGGCAATTTTACCCATTGACGTTCCAATGCGGTAGGTCCTATGTCAACCCCGTTGTGTTTGAGGTGTCGTATACATTGCTTCAATTTTTTTTGTAATTGTTGTTTGTTTTGTATGCGTGTTTTGGGTTGACTATGTTCTGTGACTGCTACATTTCCTTGCTTGGAATTCACCAACCATTCTTGAGAATATTCATAGACTTTAGCCCAAGTATGCAAATTTCAATTACAAATATTTCTAAAAGTTTAACGGATAAACGTTTATGGCAAGCTGTTATGAATAAATATGATAAATACCAACAGAAAGCAACTTCGTATGATTGTTTATCTTTGAACGTCTTGGGAATACTTGTGAACGAAATTTGAGTTCTTGAGCTCAAGTCCAAGAATATTCTCAAAAATGGTTGGTGAATTCCATATACCTAAATCTACAACATGTGTCAAACCCATTTTCTCAACTCTCGAAACCAACTTCACCTATTGTTACACGCATTTTCGCACTTTCTGAGTCCTACTTTCAATTATTTCCACCTAATTCCACTAGCAATGTTGGCTTATTACAGTCATATTTCACCTATAATGACCCAGTTCTCCACTGAATCCTACATAAGCACCTTTTTCCCTTTGGAGCGTTTAAACACTCGTCATATTATGTACTTACAAAAGCACAAGTAGGTAAACAAATGATCAGGAAATGTAGCATTCACAGAGCACAATCAACTAAAATCACGCAAGATGGTTAACGTATTTTGTCACACACAATCCTACTTCACCAGATAAATATCAAAACTGGCTCATAGGCTCAAAATGAAAAAGCTAAAAGCAATATCATGTAGTTTTCTATCCAAATATGTCATCTACTGCCATACGCTACGTTTAAATTAACTATTTTTTAAATTTGCTGTTTTAAAACTATGGAGGCATAATCTCTTAATCAACCATTACTACTTTAACGTTGTTTGATGATATCTATACAGTGCGTGCTTATAACACTGCAGACTAATAAACCGCACAGAGGATGTTGATGTTCAACGAGGACAATGCCACCAGCATCGCTAATCATATAACCTCGTTTATCGGAAATTAGAAATTGGTTGAGTGAATGCTCTGATTGCCGCTTCGCCTGTAGTTATTATTCATATGTTATTTAAGAAATTTGAGGACTCTCTTTGATGTTACATTTACTCGCATGCCTATACAACTGCATGTTTTCTTAAAGCTTATTCATATAGGAATGCAGTGTTTATTGAGCGGTTAACATATTTTTTTCTTTGAGACAGCTGAATATGTGTTACATAAAAGTAAAGCATGTATCACGTTTTGTTCGCTTTAGTGAAAAAGTTCGAGGCATATGCACGTTTATGGACTGGGCAGTCCGACCATATAAGATAAATGACAAAATCAGCTCAATGTCTTTTGGACAGACTGTCGGGCACATAAAAAAAACTTGCATCCGGCCCGAAACCTCACACAGTGTGTGTGCTAGTATAACAAATACTAACATAATTATCGGGATAAAATTTTTATTCACAAACACACATATTTCTTGTTTAATTAAGCATGCTTGATTAATCGTTTCATGTGAAAATAGTCAACTTTTAAATTCGCAGTTCAATTTTTTGTGAAATGATCAGTCTTTATTTTGCAAAATTTTATTTATCCTAGATCACGTTTTCACTTCCATACACCCCATATCAATAATTACATGTTTTCAAAAGCAAAATCTACACAGTTAAGCCATATTTTAACCATCGGTTCCTGTACATAAAGACACACGTATGAAAGTATGTACTTCTCGTACCAGTAACTGGTTATTATCTCGTTTGCTCTTGCTTTCTGCAGTGTCATTGAGTAATTAAGTTGTGGCTTTCTAGGCTTTTCTTTTTATGTTCATATATACATGATCATCTTTGTGTTTAACTTATATTGCCTATTAACGGTTTGCTAGAGATATATCATGGCGGGTGGTTTCTAATTTACACTGTTCCGTCTAATTAGTATAATAATAGGCTAACAGTGAGGTTTGATGCACCCTAGAACCTGGTTTAAACAATCAGCGTGTTTTTTTTGCTTTTACCACTGACCGTTCCAAAATGGTACCCCTGTTGTTAACCCTTTTGTGTTTGTGGTGTCGCATATTTTTCTTCTGTTTTTTATGTAACTGTTGTTGCTTTTCAATGAGAATTTTAGATGGCTGAGGTCTTTGAATGCGTCAGTTCCTGTTCGAATTGTACATCTACTTCTGGGAGTGTAATAAAGTCATGTCTAAGCCGGTGGTAGGAGGCATGAGAGGTGTTGCATTTTAAATTACCTCTCATGAACAGACTCAATAAAACCGAGTCTGCTACTTTTCTCTCTTGTTCGTTTTTGTTGCTTCCAAGGGATCACTGTTTCAGTATTTATTTATTGTAATACACTAGTGCAAAGTGGACTACATCGTGTTTGTACACAGTAAAGCATTAAATTCCAATTGCTGCATGGTATATTACACGATATGTCCATACATACCTTAATCGTTATCATTGTTGGAAATCCTACTTCATAAAATCCATGTGAGTAACGTTAAATTTGGTTTAAGATGTCGTATTGTTGTATTGCGAACGTGTTACAGCCGCGTAACATATCTGACGTCAATTAAACAACCAATCAAAGTCATGATTTATTTAATAAAATGGCGCCTAGTAATTGAAAACATTAGAGTAGAGAAACATTCACCTCGTATGGGTATTATTTGATATACAAACCCCGTACAGTAGTGTTAAACTCGTTTATTGAAGTCTATAAAACATATGTAGTCACTCATTTGAGCTTTAATACTTACTGCAAACATATTTAGTAACTTCTTTCCAACAATCATAGGTCTCTCAGTACTCTAGTTCTTTATTTTATAAACATAAAAATAGTCATCAGGAAATCCAGGTTACGGTCATGACAGACAGGGCTATAAAGTGTGAGAGTGCTTGCTGTTAATTATGACGATGTATGCAGTGTGCAGATTATGTAGATGAAATGAGAAGTTAGTTGCGATTCATTAATTTTAATCACGTCGAAATGTATGTATTTCTGATCATTGGTACGCCATCATCGCCTAGGAGGTATTGCCAGCATTGCAATTCAGCATGTAATTTCACCACCACACTCAGTGCAACATCACAGTGCGTGACTAATTGCCGACTCCCGAATCCATCCATAATGACATTAACATACTATTGAGCGATAAGACAGAAAGTTAAAAGAAAAAGCACCTATGTAGACGTGAATGTGCACCAAGATAGAGGAGTACTGTGCAAGCCGGCGCTAAATAAACACATTTATTAGAAGTAAAGCGGTTATGATTTGAACAGGATTGAAAACGACAGATATAACAAAAACTGTGAAACCTCGATGATGTATGTGTTCATACGTCGTTTTATTTTGGTTTCCTAAAGTATTAGACTCGCGTGTAAAACATGTTTAATAATAAAAATGTTGGGTAATAAATGTATGTTGTTTATGCATATTGTTAACTGTGTCCAGTGAAATCTTTAATTATCATATTCACTAGCCTCGGTCACCCGGCCCGCTTCTGATTTCTTCGTTACGCAATGCTACACGGATCCAGAACCAGGGCCTGGAGAAAATAGGACGTTTAAAATCGCCCATACAGTCCAACATACAGTGGTCTCAAAACTCCTCAGAATTGAGGAACACATTAACAGCTAGATCACAGCATGAAGCCATATTATAACTGACCTGTTCATGCCAGGAGTAATTAATAGCAATAAAAAAGCAATAAATAAGATACCAGTAACTGATCAGCCCCGGCCACTTGCCACATGTGTTGATGTATATAAAAACAGTGCTTTATTTTAGAAGTTAATGAAGTAATCCTATTATTTTGGACAGTAATTTTAAACAAAGCTCTTACAAAGACCTGTTGCAACTACAATGACAAGAAAGTAAATTTTCTTTTTCCAACCAGATGTAATTATGCTATTAATTGGGAAAAAAAAGTAATATAACTAAAAGAAGTGACACATCAAATATGTTTAGTTGCATTTAAAGGGTAGCACACGGCAATCTTGATTTATTTAAAATGTGACACATCCCGTTAGTGTTTCTGTTAAACTTGCATATTTGTAAATACTTATTTATAATTATATATTTGCAGAGTTCCAAAGTGTTTGTACATATTACTAATTGTTGATTATACTGCACCAATGAGAGGATTAAGTAGTGCAATGACCGTGTTTCTTGCAATTTTTCATTCTTTGTTCTTTACAACGTATTTATTGCATCTTCTGTTCTGCAATTGGTGAGAGAGCGATCGAATAAATGAGTGAATAGGGATGTATGGGAGGAGGTAGGAAGAGAGGGGGGAGTGAATGAGTTGGTGGTTAGTGGGTGATTGCGTGCGTGTGTGTGGAGTGGTGGGGGAGCGGGAGAGTGTGTGTGTGGGGGGGGGGGAGTGAGTGAGTCAAGGTTTATGAGATACCCACACTTTTTAAAAGTTGTTTAGAAGAAATGTATCGAATTAAATGTAATAAAATTGGTCTAAGAATAGCTCTGTCGCTTTGCTAAGTGGGGATGACTTCTTTCCAAAATGTCAGCAGATTTCACACGAGACTGTCATGAAAATTGCAATAGAAAACACACAATTTAGACATAATCTTTTCAATATTCAAGAAAATGTTGTTTTGAACATAGAATGTTTTAAGCATTTCTTCAAAACCATTTATTGCCCGAAGCGATATCAAGGTAAAAACTTAACATATGACAATATAAGGGCTCTTACGATTGGAAAGTCTGAAGACAAGTCTCAGACAGGGTTTCAAACCAAATTGAACCGAAAAGGTGGTTACTTCCAGAATCTGCAATTGAGAAGCTTGGAGAACTTTTCGAGCTTCAAATAAAATATCTGGACACAGCCGGAAAGCATGATGCAACAATGCCCAATTTTATGGAGAGTAGCTGCCTGGTGAAAAACAGTTCTGGTGAAGTAGAGTACAACTTTCGGACCAGAATCACATTTCAAGTCACTGGAAGAACTGCCATTGCCACATACGGCAAAAACCTCAAAACGGCAGTTACACTCAAGAACTCAACAAGGTGCACGGAGGAAACGTCAGTTAACATCAACTCCCAAAAATTAAACAAAACATGTGGGAACCTGAACATTAACAGAAGTATTAAAGTATTGCTAAAATTACAACCTGATGTTTGTACATATTCCTACAGGTACATTAATAATACTAGTAGATACGTGTCCTAGATTAGAAGTTGCAATTATATTTATCATAAATAACATGCATTGTAGCATGGTCACTGAACATTCTCTTTGTAATAGCACATGTGTAAATCGTCTAATTGAAATTGTAGCATGGTCACAGACAATTCTCATTGTTCAGACACAGGTGTAAATCGTTTACTTGAAAATAAGACCTGTCAGAATAACTGTGAGAATAACAGTGAGAATAACAGTTAGAATAACTGAAATAGAGCTGAAATGGACATGCTACAAAACAAATAGAGTATGGTTTCATCTCGTTGGTTAATTTAAACACCTCGATGGGCTACGCCCATCTCGATGTTTAAATGAAACAACTCAATGAAACCATACTCTATCTATTACATAATACCTGTCAAAATAAATGGTGTACTACAACTACCAGTTATTGGAAGTTAGAGTATGGCAGGGAGCTGAAATGGACATGCTACAAAAATAGAGTATGGTTTCATCTCGTTGGTTAATTTAAACACCTCGATGGGCTACGATATTTGATTGTATTGGAGAATAACTCTCGACCTTCCGTTACCTTATTCATATCATTATTGCGTCGCATAACATTACTGATAAATAGGATCTTAATTGAGTCCCTGTTTAATATTGAATTCATTAAACAAATTGCTAGAAAACATATGCTATTATGCACACCAAACTGAACGCAAAAAAACAACATGCGATGATTCGACACTTTTGTGCATATTTATTAAACTAGTGTATTTTTTATTTGAAAATATTTCTTTTTATATACTACAAATCACTTTAAATGTATATTGCATTTATATTGTATATGTATATGTTTGCCTTTAGAAACTCTCAATAGACATGTTGTCAGAATAATTATATTTGTATGGAAATGGCCTGTTATTGTACAATTAACTTGCATTTTCACTTTTGTTTATGAATACTGACACAGTATATATAAAATAAATAGTAATTTTTTATGTAGTGTTGGACTCAATCTTTACAAGCCCAATCAGCCAGTATTAAATATGTGAATGTCTAACTCTCATTCTAATGGATACAACTGATAACATTTGTGTTATAAATAGACAACTCAGAGATGGTCTGCCACACTCTCATTTAATGGCTATCAATTACCCTGGTGATCAACAAACTAGTGATCATATCTAACCTCATGCTGTGCTCATGCAGTGCAGTGGCCAGCAACAATGAGAAGTTTTAGACCACTGTATGTTGGACTGCATACGTTTTGGGCGATTTTGGCGAGATTTTAAGAGATTCAACGAGATTTTCAAAGTACATATTTTTAGAGTTACTCCGAAACTGTCGCGTGAGTGTCGCATGACGGATTCGTAAATATTGTCTTTTTTGTGCAGACCTCCTTCTTGTCTGTGATTTTTTAAGTTGTTGACGGATTTCCAAGTCAGTAGAGCATATTTTGGTAAACCAATGTTGCAGAAACGAAGAAAAATGTATACCTGATCCAAAAGCTGAGTGACATTTACGCACGGACCATTAAAGAGGTTAACAAAAATCCGAAAATAAACGAGTGTGAAATTAGCTTCCAGCCTTGTATTTGTATATACATATACTACAACACTATTTCTTCTTCTCTCTATCCCTCTTCTCTCTCTCATGTAAGGGGCGCCTGTGCGTGGAACCAGTACTGTATACCTCCCGCCATCCGTAAGAATCGATACTTTCTTACTTGACAAGTCGAGCTCAAAAAGTCGAGCTCCTTATACTGGACACTAAGACATTTTAACTTTGTCTGAAAATGTTCGTCTAAGATACAGAAGGATAAATATTTAGACACTTGAAATGTTAGCACTTGGATACATTAGAGAGAAGAATTCCACCTTTTTACAGAAGGAGTTCCTCTGACCGCACACAGCGAGATGAAATATAAAAAGTATAAAGAGACTGTGAGCCGGTCAGAAAAGGCTCGGATTAGATAACGCCGTGTCAATAAAATGCATCTGATTATACATGAAACAATTCTCACATTGAAATATTCAAATTATTCATCTTTAAAGAACAGTTATGGTCCGTGTGCAAACTTAGCTTCACCCAACTTGATAATGAATCTGAAAAAGACACCATCAAACACGATAAACGGAAATGCCAGTTGTATTCATGAGTAGGGCGGTGCTAAGTTTCCAAATACGGAGTCTTGCTTTTGGCGAGAGCTCAGTATTTCGAGACGAAAACATAGATTCAAGAAGAAAATGACAGAATATACAGTCATTACAAAAACACGAATAGGTCGACGTATTATCCTTCTCTTTGGTGAGCTGTTTAAATGGACATGCAGTAATAAACGTTAAGTCAATTGAAATTCGGCAGTTGTTTATGCAGACACTGAGCACCATTGCGTAATGTTTTCAGAACTTTGCCGAAACTGCGACCTTGAGTCGTGCCGTATATTTTACTGATATTTTGAAGAAAAGTGGTCATAGATTTATGGTCGATAAAAGAATATTAAGCCATAAGGTCAGACACCACTATTGAATTGGGACTCCTCCTTTCTCATACATCATGTATTTTGATCTGAGAAATAAAAGTTATTGTTGTTGTTGATCGGTTGAAAAAGGGTATATTAGGGCATACAGTCAGATTGTAAGGTAGATTCTGATTGGAATCCGCATGAAACATCAAAATGATACATTTACATCATAAAACTTGTTCATTTAGGATATTAAGGATTGAAATTTGCATTTTTATTGATAAAATGAACTGAGGATGTGTTTACAAAAAAACACAATTTATTTACTGCCATTCTGGGTGTGCCTACCTTCAGTGAAGTATTAGAGGCTGAAAGCATTACATTATCCACAATTTGCTCCAGTCATATTTGCGTGTATCTAAGACAGTTCTTTAAGAAAAGTTGCTTTTTTCAGCCTGTGTGATTTAGAAATAGGGGTTGAAGGCCAAAATCCTATAATGTAGGCCTATGGGAAATGCAAATAGTGGTATATGACCGTAAGAGCTATGATTTGCATAGCTGCTCAGGTAGTTGATACTAAGTAAATCTATCATTTAAATCGTTTGTTTTTAGTCTGAACCTATCTAAAACAAATAAGTAGGTATAAAAGTCGAACGGGAAATGTACCTTTCACAGAACACAATCAAAAAATGGTTCCGTGAGACGCGATAGACTGGAAACCGACCGTAGATACAATGTATTCGGTATAACTTTTTTTGTGTATACCATTTGACTGGGTCGCTATATGTGTTTAAACAAATAGTATAACTATTGTGTACTGCGTAAAACACAGACATTCATTCATGGGCAGTCATGAAATAGTGTCGACCTACCACGAATCAGAAGCGTTAATCAGTAGTGCTATATTATTTACTGGTCCTTTGTGATCTTCTAGCCCAATCTTAGTGTTTGGGGGCGTGACGGGTATTGCACATAATTTTACCTCTCATGAATAAAATGAGTGAAACCAAATTAGTTGCTGTTCTCCCTTGTTTGTGTTTGTCGCTTCCAATCCCGCCACCAGCAACCACTTTTGACAGCATATGTACACGGTTTCTAAACCTACTGACGACGAGGTATATAATAATACTCGCATATTTTGAGAATCCAAACTCTATATGCACAATATAAACGGCTTTAACCAGCTAGTCCAAATGCCAAAACTGTAGCGTCGAAGTAAGAGTTCATTCATTGTACGCATATTCAATCACGGGTATTTTAAGAACCCATGGATAAACCTATACTTTTATTTGACATATACATTTTTTATGAAACTGGACATCTGTATAGAGTTTTGATAAACGGTTGTGTAGAGCAATTTTGCCGTTATTTGACGGGATAGTTGCTTTAAGAACCCATGAATAAACCTATACTTTTAATTGGCGAATGTACATTGTGATATAACCTGAACACCAGGATATAGTTTTAATAAACGGTTTTGTAGTGTAAATTGTTTGTTATTTGGCGGGTATTTTCTTTTAAACAAGATTTATAATCATAAAACAAACAACTCTAATCAAGTAGATAGACGGTAAAAAAGCCATATACAGTCATGAAACTGTAATTAACACCTGAACACCAAACATCATACTTTGGTTTTATACTCGTTTCAAAGATCAATACGAACCGTCTCTTTCAATATGTTCGTGGCATTATTAATCTTGTATAAAAAAAACATCCATTATTTTCTTCTGTTTTTGTTTTTTTCAAATCTGACGTGAATGTGAAGGCAATATTTTCAGTCCAAACGGATTGGAAGCAGGTGTGCTTTTGAACAAGTTGAGATTGAATGGACGCCGTTGTTGATTAGCAGTGAGGACAGCATCTGTGTTCTGTTATTTATGTTTAAATCTTGAAATATAGTATCTTTCAAACTAATCATATGTCAACAACAACATTGATTTTATTCTTACAAGAATTAAATTGTATTTAATGTATAAGATATGAAAATTACTACACAAATAAGAGTAGTGCCAAAAGTCGTTCAAACTATTATCGAACCTATTATAACATACAGGGTAAAGTCAAACATTCATGTGTTTTCAGGTACCAGTTTACTTGATCATTAGGTTGACCTGCAAAATAATTTGAAAACCGATTCCCGAGGAACAAAGTAAAAAAATAAATATTGAAAGCCGTTCCATACCTTAATTCCAAGAAAACACAAACTCGACATAAGTAGCCTCCCTTCGTTAAGATGCACGTTAAGATCCACGTACCGATTATCTTCCTTCTGTCTTTCAGGATGAACGTAGTGAATGAAAATCCCGATTCTCCTCTTCAGGTTCAATACATGGTTTAACCTCAAATGATAGATGCTCCCTTAAACTGACGAGGCACACACTGCGGACATTGTAATTCAATATATTGTTAACTTCAGACAAATGGAATATACACGCAGTGCGAAGTCAATAATTCAATTGGACACTTGATAAGGAAATTGTTTTCGATTTCTTCGTGGCATGCAAACGTATTTATGTTTCATTGTACATTAGGGTGGGCGATTATTGAAGCGATCCGGAATTTGAATCGTCCCACTGTTCCACCTTTTAAAAGATTAACATTTCCGCCTGATTAGTCCGTGTGTCACAGGGTAGCGCAGCTTATGGAAACAAAGTTGACAAGCAAAATAACACGTTCTAAGTTGATGGTTTTACGTCAATAACTAGACCTTGGGCCAGAACCCCTAAATTGACAATCCGGTACCATTTTGGTTGGCAAATTCTTACTATTGTCAATTTGGGGGCAATTTTATGGAGGTAAGGAAAATACATTATAGCAATTTCAAAGTTACAGCTTTACATGATTTTTAATGCGTTTTTAAACATAACCCCCTTGAAAATCAGAGAATGTCCTAAAATGTGACTCAAAAAGTTATATTTAATAATGTCTGTATTTTTGCTATTAATAATTATGTAAAACAGTTAACAGCCTCGAGATATGACAAGTACAATCAGTTTAAATGACCTTGTTTTCTTCTTTTTAGCCAAAAATCTCAATTTTACATGTAAATTTACTCCACCCACTTTTAGAGACTTTATACTTAACTTACAGATTTTCTGTTTGTTACATAAGCAATACACATATGTGTTATTTTGAGACAATAAAATATATACTAAAAGAAAATAACAAGACTTCAAGTGTTTGTAATACATTTTTTAAGTAAGCGATGGATAAAAGAATCCATTGAATTCTAAAATGAGTGCAATATTAAGTGATATTTTGGCATTTATAAGATATTACTTTGACATATATCACACTTGTAGTATTTTTTCGCATCTCAGTGATGAAATGTTCTAACAACAGATAAAAATATGTTCAGTTTATTAAATACTGTTCTGTTTTATGGTCAATTAATGACTTTTCTTTGTTAAATTTGCATATCAAATTACCCCACCCACTTAGGATTAAAATCAAAAATTATTCAAACGGACAAAGGTAAACATTGATATCAGTTTTAATGTCAAATGGAAACTATTATCATGTTCTGAGTAAATGTTCAGGTAAATGGAAATTAAAAATGCATGACAATAAATTTTAAATTTCATTATTTAGTGGTATTACAGCTTTACTTGATTTCAAATGTGTTTTATAAGTGTACATGTATAGGGGTAAAAGACCAACTTTCCTCAAAAATTATGTCTTCATTTATAAGCAACTGTGGATATATGACTAGTGTTTAAGTGTAAAATGTCAGATTTCTTACAATTTCTTTATAAATAGTATTGTGGAAATTAAGAACCTGTGAAAATAAAAGGAATACTTTAATAAACCATTTTGGAATATTTGCTTTTGGTAACATGGATATATTGATGATGGCACGACACTACCAATTTCCATATTTACACAATAATATTTATATAGGATCATTCCAGTGTATACATGTACATAAGTGGTTTATTTGATTTATATATTTATTCTAGGTAGAACATGATTAACAATATAATATGTATTTATTCTATATAAACATATTGGCTGTTCAAAAAAGTAATTTTACCTAGCTGTGGAATTACCCCACCCACCCAATTTATAATGGGGAAGCTCAAGTAAGTGTAAATGTGTATCACTGATTCATTTGATTTATATTCTTCTGTTAAACAAATTAAATTACAGATGCAATTGATTCTTATTTTTATTTTTTAACATCTTTAAGCACAAATAAACATCAAATTATACTAGAATTACAATATAAAGTGGGTGGGGTAAATTAAAGTTGTTCTCTTCATAAAGACCACTTTTATTTTAAAAGAAACACAATGAATGATTAATCATATTTCATAAGCATAATATGTTAAAAAATCATTAAAAGGAAATCACAAGAGATAACCATTTTCACAATTTCCTCAGGTGGTTGTCTCCCTCGGATGAAAAAATCGAGCAGGACCTACCCTATATTATTCCACTGACTAATTTCTTTGCCAGATACATACCAGTACAACACAGTTTATACTAGACTGAGATTAAATTTTGTTAATATGGTAGAGATACTATTTTAGATTTCATTTTCTGCCACACTAAAATACTAACATTGCAAGGTCATTGACATTAGCTAATGTTCATGAGGTTGGTCTGCTTTTACTTACCTTTACAACAGATATATGCAAACTATGAGGTCACTTTGGGTTAAAAACAAAAGATAAAGTTATGAAATTTAATAAGAAACATCTTTACCTTATTTGATTGCTGTCTTTTTTTTTATTTCATGTTATTTTCTGCAATTGTTTACAGTTTTACTCTGAATAATAAATGGTCAATTTATTAACAAGGGAAGTAACTTTTCAAATAAAGTATTCCTTTTATTTCCAAAGGTTTTTAATTTCCACAATACTATTTATAAAGAAATTGTAAGAAATCTGAAAATTTTACACTTAAACTCTAGTCATATATCCACCGTTGCTAATAAATGAAGATATAATTTTTGAGGAAAACCGGTATTTTACCCCTATACATTTACACTGTATAAAACACATTAGAAATCAAGTAAAACTATAATACCACTAAGTAATGAAATTTAGAATTTAATGTCATGCATTTTTCATTTCCATTTTTTACCTGAACATTTACTCAGAACATGTTAATAGTTTCAATTTGACACTAAAACTGGTATCAATTTTCATCTTTGTCCATTTGAATAGTTTTTGATCTTAATCCTGAGTGGGTGGGGCAATTTGATATGCAAATTTAGCAAAGAAAAGTCATTAATTGACCCTAAAACAGAACAGTATTTAATAAACTGAACATACTTTTATCTGTTGTTAGAACATTTCGTCACTGAGATACGAAAAATTACTTCAAGTGTGATATATATCAAAGTAATGTGCTTATAAACGCCAAAATATCACTTAATATTGCACTCATTTTAGAATTCAATGGGTTCTTTTATCCATCGCTTACTTAACAAATGTATTACAAACACTTGAATTCTTGTTATTTTCTTTTAGTATATGCTTTATTGTCTCAAAATAACACATACGTGTATTGCTTATGTATCAAACAGGAAATCTGTAAGTTAAGTATAAAATCTCTAAAAGTGGGTGGGGTAAATTTACATGTAAAATTGAGATTTTTGGCTAAAATGAAGAAAACAAGGTCATTTAAACTGATTGTACTTGTCATATTTCGGGGCTGTTAACTGTTTTACATAATTATTAATAGTGAAAATACATAAAATATAAAAAAAAACTTTTTGAGTGACATTTTATGACATTCTGTGATTTTCATTTTTTTCAAGGGGGTTATGTTTAAAAACGCATTAAAATCATGTTAAGCTGTAACTTTGAAATTGCTATAATGCATTTTCCTTACCTCCATAAAATTGCCCCCAAATTGACAATAGTTCGAATTTGCCCACCAAAATGGTACCGGATATCGTTCTGGCCCATGGACTAAACCTAGTAAGTACGGTATATGTTGATAGCTGAGATACTTTTCGCTAAATTACATACCTAAATCGCATGACTATTTTTACAGGGGTGTTTTTATTTGTAATTTCATGTTCCCCGGCTCATTGCGAATTCGAGTACATCATTTACCTTATAGAAATCGGGTAGTGCACGTCATATGTAGCACAAACTTTCAAGAAATAAAATGTTTGCCTCTCCCAGGACTTTAACACACGACCTTCTGATTTACAGTCAGGCGTTGTATTCACTGAATATAGGAACTGCTTGCTGAAGGTATATTTTAATAATATGTATTACACGATGAAAAATAACTTAACAGATTTAAAAGCGCCTCTATAATCCATCATATTGCACATGTAATTAACTTTGCGTGTTCTAAAACTATATTTTATGGTATTCAAAATAGGATTCAAAACAACTTGAATTCGATTTTTATTGAGTAGTTAATACGTGAGTATGCGCTAGAAATTGCGTATTATGTTAGAAATACTGTATCAAGAAATATTGTAGTCCGGTATCAGTCTACAAATTAGACTATAAATAATAAAATTAGACAAATTAAAAAATAAAATAATACTCTGCATAAAAAGTGTTTATTTTATTTCAAGATCTGTTTCTCTTCATGGCTGAATTTATTCGCTGGGGAAATCCATGAAAACCTTACACATAACGATTGAGATATTAGATCTTACACTTAACGATTGAGATATTAGATCTTACACATAACGATTGAGATATTAGATCTTACACATAACGATTGAGATATTAGATCTTACACATAACGATTGAGATATTAGATCTTACACATAACGATTGAGATATTAGATCTTACACATAACGATTGAGATATTAGATCTTACACATAACGATTGAGATATTAGATCTTACACATAACGATTGAGATATTAGATCATTTGAGCGATGGTAACTGTGGTGATTTATAGCTCAGGAGCTGTCTGGTCAGTGTGCTTAATGTAAACTTAATGGTGTGTGAAATAACTGGAACATCTGATAGCAGCTTCATTGTGGTAAGTATTGAGAGATGAAACATAAAGTTACTATGAGTTAGAGAGTGAACAAGCTGTCAGTATAGACTGTCAGTATAGAGGTGTGGAAAAAGTTATCATGAGACTATACAGTTTGTATAAGTTTGAGTGTTTGAGATGTTTTGCCATTTTAGTATAATAGCATTGCTCGAAAAATGTTATGCAGTGCTTGTGAAATTTACGTTGGTAGATATATAGTAAATGTAACCATACAAGAACCCTGATGGTATATTTTAATAATAATAATAATAATAATAACAATAATAATAATTAATAATAATAATAATAATAATAATGATGATGATGATGATGTTGATGATGACTTTAATGCATGTGATTCATAATTTATATTGAAATGTTAGCTCCCCTATATAGGGACTTACCGGTAAATAGACGTATGCCATGTTGCAACGATTCGGTATCGATTTGTTGGTTAATAATTACACATAGGGTTATAATTTATGTGAAAACATGTGATATTAGCTCCCTTATATATGGGTGGAAATAGGCGTATACTATGTTGCAACGAATCGGTTTCAACTTGTTGGTTACGATATGCGGATATTTGCGCATTGGGTTAGAATTATATATTAAGTGCATGTGATATGTTTAATGGGATTCATGTCCCTGGGCACATGAAATGTATAACGTGCTTATGATACTGACATTTACATAGGTACATTATATATTCTGTGATGAATTATAGAAATTTCCCAGTTTGAGAAAATCTATAACATATCCCTTCCTCTACTGTGCTATGTAGGACCATAATTTTCCCAGATCACATTTTTCACACACTTGTGAAGAATAAGATCCTATTCTTCACATTTTCAAATGTGACATATGTGTTTGTCTAAAAAGGGGGTTAACAAGAAAATCACATTTTTCACAGATTCTGTCCGTGCCTGTTAGCGTTGCAACGTATTTATGGCATCATCATCATCCTCATCATCCTCATCATCATCATCATCATCATCATCATCATCTTGATTGAGAGGCAGATAAATAATTATTGTTTTGCCTTCGACGTCTGTCTGTCCGTCCGTCCGTCCGTGCGTCTGTCTGTCTCCATAACCCTGGCCAGATTCACACGAGTGATTGGTACCAAACCTAGTTGTGCATATCGCCTTTGCGTTCTGTTCGCTTAATTTTGTTGTGCATATCGCCTTTGCGTTCTGTTCGCTTAATTTTTGTCAGAGTTATGGGAATGTCCTTCGAAATATGATTATGATGAAAAGAGCTGGAAAGCCTAAAAAACTATTTTCATTTCCCTTTTTTCGTTTACCATTACACATTCAAGTAAGCATCATTGACATGTGTTTGCATGATAATCCTTCAATAAGATTCGTTTTAGAACGAACTCATACTCTTTTCCGTCAATTACTTCGAACAATGCATCACCCAAGACCACAGATGTATATATCACCCGCTGCAATGCAAGATATACCCGCATTTGTCAGTATGCGTCTCTTGTCAAGAAGAGCCGGAAAAAGTAGCGGACTTCTTCTGGAAATCAGGAACATCATCAAAGACACCAACTGGATAAATGCCTGGTTACGACTGACAATGTGTGGTATCGGGTGGTATGAAATTGTAGATATTTTCTGCCGCTGAAGAGGTTTTATTTTCATAACCACTGACTGAACAGTAGGGCCAGATGTTCGTAAATGCATTTTTTTTTCATTTCTTGCCCTAACAGTTACTTTTTTCCGTTTTTACGGTAATGTTTCATGGTTTTACTATTAAATATTGAAATAGAGGTATACATTGTATATTTTCCGTTGTAGAAACACATTTACTGAAAGCTCTGGTTGAGCACTTCCAGTCCTTCTTGGTTCTTATCAAATACCGCCCGTGTGTCTTGAACATAAATGTAACTTAGCGAGCGTTCTTAGCTCATGGTGGGCTATTAGGTTTATTTTATGTCCATCGTTCGTCCATTTTCCACTGCTGGTTTGTTCACACTGTAGAGGCCACATTGTTCAAGTAAATGTAATCAAACTTGGCAACAAATAATATGTGGTCACAAGATTTTGGCCAAGTTCGATTATAAGCATAATCGGAATATTAGATCAGGGGTTGTGACCCTTGAATTTTCAAAATTGACCATATTTATGCCCCCGAAAAAATTTCGGGGGCATATAGTAATCGCACCGTTCGTTCGTCCGTCCGTCCGTCCGTATTCTGTCCGTCTGTCCGTCATTCCGCAGTTTGTGTCCGGACTGTACCTTCAAAACCCCTGCATGGATTTTTTATTAACTTGGCACAAGTGATCACCATAACAAGACGATGTTTAGCGCGCTAAACCCAGGTCTTCAAGGTCAAGGTCACACTTGAAGGTCAAAAGTCAAATTGTGTCCGGTCAATAACTCAATATAACTTTTCAAATAACTTGGCACGAGTGCTCACCACAAGGCGATGTGTCGCGCACAAAATCCAGGTCTGTGGCCCCAAGGTCAAGGTCACACTTAGAAGTCAAAGGTCAAATCGTGTTCGATCAATAACTCTTGCATGCCTGACGGATTTTCAAATAACTTGGCACAAGTGCTCACCACAACCAAACGACGTGATGTGCACAAAATCCAGGTCCATGGATCCAAGGTCAAGGTCATACTGAGAGGTCAAAGGACACTTCGGGGGCATTTATCACTTACAGTGATATTTCTTGTTTTATCATGTTTTCCATCTAGCGCCAAATTCTTATCATATTTGGACAGAATATATTTGGCCATTCTACGATTTCGGTCAGGTTCGAGTTTAAACCATTTATTAGACCGTTGTGAAGAGTTGCCTGCCCTTGATTCAGCAAACGTATGTCAAAAAGCTTATCACCAATGGATGGTCATGGGTTCGAGCCCCATTAGCGGCGCTAACGACCTGACTCTTTAAGTGAGAAAGTTGACTGTTTCTTACGTGGATGGGAGTCTAGTACCTTCCTTCCCAGGAAATATGATTAGGTAAACTATCCGCCTGTACATGACTGAAATACTGTTGAAAACGGGCGTTAAACTTGGAAAACAAACAAAACAAACAATGTCGTATGTTGACATGTTACGTACGGTAGTAACTACATGTGTCACCAATACTAATCATTCTTGGACTCATTGTCTATGACTGTCAGATCTTTATAAGTTCAGTTTTTAGCCAGATTGGACCACTGGTTCAAAAATTTACGTGCCATTAATTTATCAAAAATTCCTATTTTTAAGAATGTTTACAATCTAGCATACTCATTTCTTCATCGATCCTGTCCATACATGGAAATACATGTAATATTTGTGGCATAAAGATCTCGATAAAGGTCGATTTTGAGCCCGATTAAACGGTCGGATCAAGAGTTGTATGCCCTTGATTTATCAAACAGAACAGAACAGAACATATTCTTTATTCACTTAAACTTTACAGTTTTTCGTGATACACAAAAGCATATACATACATTCAATCTACACGTGAATAGTTATGGTGTATGACAATACATTAAAAAATAATTTGGCTTTGCACATGGCGTCGGTTTGTAAAACATGTATATTAACTTGAGCAATCTTTAATTTGGTATGCGCGTTGGTCACGCGTATTGATTTTGAAGTCAAATGTCAAAGTCGCGGTGACTTTGGACAATGGAACGATAGAGAATGGTTGGGTCTACGCTCCTCAAACTTGGTATGGAGGTTAATTATGACCAGTAGTGGATCCCTACGGATTTTGAGATCAGTAGGTCAAAGTTCAAGGTCGCTTCACCTGGGACAAATCAATAACTCGAGGACAGTTGCACCTAGGATCCGTAATTTTGGTATGCAGTTTGGACATGACCAGTAGATAACCCTTTTTAATAATGAGATCATTAGGTCAATATCAAGATGACCTTGGCCAAGAATACATTTTCTATCACTTAAGAACGATTGTGCTGTGATTCTCAAACTTTGTATACATGTTGTCCACGACCAGTAGGGACATTTATGTTTCCAAAAATATATTGTACTTGATACATGTATAGCAACATCTCTTTCCTTGTTGGCCAATGTGACCGCTTTAAATAGGGACATCTGGGCTAAACTATGCGGTTAAACATGTAGGATTGCTCGATTCCGTGAGTCTGTCCTGTTGGTCCGTTTTCACGTGTCTGCTCCATAACTTCCTCATGCATGATGAGGTGAAGATTTGAACCAAGTTTCATGAAAATCCTATAAGCAAGTGGTTTAGGAGATATGGATCGGAGACGAAATCCTGGGCTCGAATCTTTGACCTGCAACCGCAACCTTTAACTTGAGCTTACTCACCTGTAACGTGGGTTCTGCAAGTTGCCTCGATGAGGTGAAGATTTGAACCTAGTTTTATGAAAATTCTTCAAGGGATTTAGGAGCGGACACGAAATATTAGCCAAATCCTGGGCTAGGATATTTGACCTTCAACCGTGACCGTGACCTTGAGCCGACGCGCCTGGAACATGGGTTCTGTACGTTTTCTCGATAATAATAATTGTCTGTATTTATAGAGGATAACATGTTTTGCTTACGACCATTCTTACACATGGTGCTTTGAGTACGGAATGAGACCCGTATTCATTGATTATGGATTTTGGCTCCTACAACAGAGATTTTGGTCTCTGTTATAGTGATAATTGTTTGATATACATGTATAGAATAATTATTTAATTGTTTCCTTTGTTTCCGACCAGTTTTATCATGGACGTGTTCCGAGTGGGGTTCAAATGTACGACCCTCTGATCGCAAGTCAAACGCGCTAACCACTCGGCCACGCCGCGATGAGATGATGGACATACATGCCCGAGTTTCATGAAAATCCTTTCAGGGATTTAGGAGATATGGAGCGGACACGAAATATAATCAAATGTCTTTTAACATCAATGTGTGACCTTGACATTGACCCGAGGCGGTCGAAGCATGCGCTCTGAACATCGCCTTCATATGTGAATATGTGTGACAAGTTATTTTAAAATTCCTCATTTCATTACAATGTTTATTGTTACAGCCCACACACGAAATGCTAACACACGGACATGTACCATACCATAGTGAACATAAATTACAATTTAGTTTGGCACTAGCCGGGATCGAACCCGCACCGCTACGGCGACAGCGCCTAGCAACAACAAATTCGACCACGCTACCAACTGCGCTACCGCAACAACTCCCAAAAAGGTTTCGCAAATTAATATACGTTAACCCTTTTTGATGGGTCAGTTTCTATGAAAACGAACCTAAAAGCATACGACTTACGGTAAATACATTTCGGAGTTCATAACCCAGCCATATGTGAAAAATGCGATTCAGATGTAAAAATGCACATTAATATTGAAATGTGAAGAATGCGATTTCATGTCACATCAAAAACCTTCATCGATCACAAATTTCACAGGAAATGTGAAATAATTATGTGACTGTGTTGTGTGAAAAATGAGATCCCATTCTTCACATCTGTGACGAATAGGATCCTATTCTTCACACGTGTGAAAAATGTGATCTGGGAAAATTATGGTCCTACAGTGCTATCTCGCCTAGTGTGCAAGATAGCACAGTAGCCAAATGTTATGAACTAAACGATAGACGTCACGATATTACGTCGTTGACGTCTGATATTACTCCGCGCTGTCGCCAAAGGAGTGACAGAAGAAGGAATACTTGTGTCAAAAGACGATTGGAAAGAAATTCATCACAGAATATATATTATATAGTTTAATTACCATTTTTGTCGTGATACGGAAAATAATTCACTCGTAAGAAATATTCTTGCGATATAGAAACTCGTGCGAAAACGCACTCGTTTCTATTTCGCAAGCATCTTTCTCACTCGGGAATTATTTCCCGTATCACTTCAACAATGTTAGTTAAACTCTATTTAGATGAGAGCTAAAGTAAGAAACAGAACTTGTTTAATATCAATTACATGGAGTCAGAGTCGATTAGATACGGGACGTATTTATGTTTAAATTCTATGAACTAGTGTACCAATATTTTGGTTTTAGACAGAACTTGTTTAATATCAATTATATGGAGTCAGTCTATTAGACACGGGACGTATTTATGTTTAAATTCTATGAACTAGTGTCCCAATATTTTGGTTTTAGACAGAACTTGTTTAATATCAATTATATGGAGTCAGTCTATTAGACACGGGACGTATTTATGTTTAAATTCTATGAACTAGTGTCCCAATATTTTGGTTTTAAACAGAACTTGTTTTATATCAATTACATGGAGTCAGTGTCGGATAGACACAGGACGTATTGAGGTTTAAATTCTAAGGTCTAGTGTACCAATACCTTGGATTTAAACAGAAATTGTTTTATTATATATATTACATGGAGTCAGTGTCAGACAGACATAGGACGTATTTATGTTTAAATTCTTATGAAATAGTGTACCAGTATCTTGGTTTAGAAATGTCTCATATAATGGAGATTTGAATTCATATATGTAAGTTACTTGGATACTAGTATTTGGTTGTTACACTTTTGAGCTCGTTCTTTTAGTTCGGTCGGTCGTCCAATGGTTTATACCAATAAATAATAAATATACATTTATAACGTATGTGTTGTGTTACTCCTATGAGAAGGGTGAGTGTTTAGAGAAATCGCCAGTTGTTGGATGACTGACCAGTTAACACGTTCAAATTTTAGATTCTTAGTAAATCCTGTTGCAGTAACTAACATATTATGGACATGAAGACATTTCAGGATATTGATGTTGTCCGGGCTGTATTGGTTCCATTGATTATTGAAACTTTTGTACTTTTGATAGTTAAAGGTCAAGTCCGAGATCTTATCCTGAGTGATACCTTGAATAAAATGTTATCGGATACATGTTTCCCATACGTGGTTTTTTCGCGGACGGCTCGGTATCACATTCATCGTGCTCTGTTTAAAGTACGACGTGATTGGTGGAGCTGGTGCAGTTGGGGTGACATTTTATATCTTAGAAATAATAACATTTGTTTAATACAGTTTATTTTTATTACCATTGAAAGTTGCTTCCGTCGAAGGAAAGTGTATTATATAAGGGAGAATAGTGGGTTGGTTGTATGCTCAAATAGTAGATATAAAATCGTATCTCCTTTGCTTATTCAGTAGTCGGGAAGTATAGCCTTTGCTTTATATGTACTGTATAGCTCGCGTAAGCGATCTGGGATCAGTTTGGCATATGCCATGTGACAATAATAGACTGGCGCAAGCCTGTGATGAGAGATTGTTATATGTTAAGTTGTAGTTTCTTATGTATCGTATTATAAGTTGAAGTTGAAGTGATTGTTATTAATTAATGTTAATAAGGTCAGTCAGTCGGTCGTCCAATGGCTTATACCAATAAATAATAAATATACATTTATAACGTATGTATTGTTGTCGTGTTACTCCTATGAGAAGGGTGAGTGTTAAGAGAATATTAATAGGATTCAAAACAACTTGAATTCGATTTTTATTGAGTAGTTAATACGGGAGTATGCGTTTGAAATTGCGTATTGTGTTAGAAATATCAAGAAATGTCGTAGTCCGGTATCAGTCTACAAATTAGACTATAAATAATAAAATTAGACAAATTAAAAAATAAAATAATACTCTGCATAAAAATTGTTTATTTTATTTCAAGATCTGTTTCTCTTCATTGCTGAATTTATACACTGTGGAAATCCATGAAACCCTTACACATAACGATTGAGATATTAGATCTTACACATAACGATTGAGATATTAGATCATTTGAGTGATGGTAACTGTGGTGATTTATAGCTCAGGAGCTGTCTGGTCAGTGTGCTTAATGTAAACTTAATGGTGTGTGAAATAACTGGAACATCTGATAGCAGCTTCATTGTGGTAAGTATTGAGAGATGAAAAATAAAGTTACTATGAGTTTGAGAGTGAACAAGCTGTCAGTATAGACTGTCAGTATAGAGGTGTGGAAAAAGTTATCATGAGACTATACAGTTTGTATAAGTTTGAGTGTTTGAGATGTTTTGCCATTTTAGTATAATAGCATTGCTCGAAAAATGTTATGCAGTGCTTATGAAATTTACGTTGGTAGATATATAGTAAATGTAACCATACAAGAACCCTGATGGTATATTTTAATAATAATAATAATAATAACAATAATAATAATTAGTAATAATAATAATAATAATGATGATGATGATGATGTTGATGATGACTTTAATGCATGTGATTCATAATTTATATTGAAATGTTAGCTCCCCTATATAGGGACTTACCGGTAAATAGACGATTCGGTATCGATTTGTTGGTTAATAATTACACATAGGGTTATAATTTATGTGAAAACATGTCATGTAAGCTCCCTTATATATGGGTGGAAATAAGCGTATACTATGTTGCAACGAATCGGTTTCAACTTGTTGGTTACTATATGCGGATATTTGCGCATAGGGTTAGAATTATATATTAAGTGCATGTGATATGTTTAATGGGATTCATGTCCCTGGGCACATGAAATGTATAACGTGCTTATGATACTGACATTTAAATAGGTATATTATATATTCTGTGATGAATTATAGAAATTTCCCAGTTTGAGAAAATCTATAACATATCCCTTTCTCTACTGTGCTATGTAGGACCATAATTTTCCCAGATCACATTTTTCACACACTTGTGAAGAATAAGATCCTATTCTTCACATTTTCAAATGTGACATATGTGTTTGTCTAAAAAGGGGGTTAACAAGAAAATCACATTTTTCACAGATTCTGTCCGTGCCTGTTAGCGTTGCAACGTATTTATGGCATCATCATCATCCTCATCATCCTCATCATCATCATCATCATCATCATCATCATCATCTTGATTGAGAGGCAGATAAATAATTATTATTGTTTTGCCTTCGACGTCTGTCCGTCCGTCCGTCCGTGCGTCTGTCTGTCTCCATAACCCTGGCCAGATTCACACGAGTGATTGGTACCAAACCTAGTTGTGCATATCGCCTTTGCGTTCTGTTCGCTTAATTTGTTGTGCATATCGCCTTTGCGTTCTGTTCGCTTAATTTTTGTCAGAGTTATGGGAATGTCCTTCGAAATATGATTATGATGAAAAGAGCTGGAAAGCCTAAAAAACTATTTTCATTTCCCTTTTTTCGTTTACCATTACACATTCAAGTAAGCATCATTGACATGTGTTTGCATGATAATCCTTCAATAAGATTCGTTTTAGAACGAACTCATACTCTTTTCCGTCAATTACTTCGAACAATGCATCACCCAAGACCACAGATGTATATATCACCCGCTGCAATGCAAGATATACCCGCAGTTGTCAGTATGCGTCTCTTGTCAAAAAGAGCCGGAAAAAGTAGCGGACTTCTTCTGGAAATCAGGAACATCATCAAAGACACCAACTGGATAAATGCCTGGTTACGACTGACAATGTGTGGTATCGGGTGGTATGAAATTGTAGATATTTTCTGCCGCTGAAGAGGTTTTATTTTCATAACCACTGACTGAAAAATAGGGCCAGATGTTCGTAAATGCATTTTTTTTTTCATTTCTTGCCCTAACAGTTACTTTTTTCCGTTTTTACGGTAATGTTTCATGGTTTCACTATTAAATATTGAAATAGAGGTATACATTGTATATTTTCCGTTGTAGAAACACATTTATTGAAAGCTCTGGTTGAGCACTTCCCGTCCTTCTTGGTTCTTATCAAATACCGCCCGTGTGTCTTGAACATAAATGTAACTTAGCGAGCGTTCTTAGCTCATAGTAGGCTATTAGGTTTATTTTATGTCCATCGTTCGTCCATTTTCCACTGCTGGTTTGTTCACACTGTAGAGGCCACATTGTTCAAGTAAATGTGATCAAACTTGGCAACAAATAATATGTGGTCACAAGATTTTGGCCAAGTTCGATTATAAGCATA
The DNA here is from genome assembly GCA_037043455.1 of Cyrtodaria siliqua. Taxonomy (NCBI): domain Eukaryota; kingdom Metazoa; phylum Mollusca; class Bivalvia; order Adapedonta; family Hiatellidae; genus Cyrtodaria; species Cyrtodaria siliqua. The sequence continues at coordinate 42,005 of JAWPHD010001517.1, read as the reverse complement.
ATCGGAATATTAGATCAGGGGTTGTGGCCCTTGAATTTTCAAAATTGACCATATTTATGCCCCCGGATTCTGTCCGTCTGTCCGTCATTCCGCAGTTTGTGTCCGGACTGTACCTTCAAAACCCCTGCATGGATTTTTTATTAACTTGGCACAAGTGATCACCATAACAAGACGATGTTTAGCGCGCTAAACCCAGGTCTTCAAGGTCAAGGTCACACTTGGAGGTCAAAAGTCAAATTGTGTCCGGTCAATAACTCAAAATAACTTTTCCAATAAATTGGCACGAGTGCTCACCACAAGGCGATGTGTCGCGCACAAAATCCAGGTCTGTGGCCCCAAGGTCAAGGTCACACTTAGAAGTCAAAGGTCAAATCGTGTTCGATCAATAACTTTTGCATGCCTGACGGATTTTCAAATAACTTGGCACAAGTGCTCACCACAACCAAACGACGTGACGTGCACAAAATCCAGGTCCATGGATCCAAGGTCAAGGTCATACTTAGAGGTCAAAGGACACTTCGGGGGCATTTATCACTTACAGTGATATTTCTTGTTTTATCATGTTTTCCATCTAGCGCCAAATTCGTATCATGTTTGGACAGAATATGTTTGGCCATTATACGATTTCGGTCAGGTTCGAGTTTAAACCATTTATTAGACCGTTGTGAAGAGTTGCCTGCCCTTGATTCAGCAAACGTATGTCAAAAAGCTTATCACCAATGGATGGTCATGGGTTCGAGCCCCACTAGCGGCGCTAACGACTTGACTCTTTAAGTGAGAAAGTTGACTGTTTCTTACGTGGATGGGAGTCTAGTACCTTCCTTCCCAGGAAATATGATTAGGTAAACTATCCGCCTGTACATGACTGAAATACTGTTGAAAACGGGCGTTAAACTTGGAAAACAAACAAAACAAACAATGTCGTATGTTGACATGTTACGCACGGTAGTAACTACATGTGTCACCAATACTAATCATTCTTGGACTCATTGTCTCTATGACTGTCAGATCTTTATAAGTTCAGTTTTTAGCCAGATTGGACCACTGGGTCAAGATTTACGTGCCATTAATTTATCAAAAAATCCTATTTTTAAGAATGTTTACAATCTAGCATACTCATTTCTTCATCGATCCTGTCCATACATGGAAATACATGTAATATTTGTGGCATAAAGATCTCGATAAAGGTCGATTTTGAGCCCGATTAAACGGTCGGATCAAGAGTTGTATGCCCTTGATTTATCAAAGAATGGCCCCATTTGAAGAAGCGGAGTATATGGCTTTGCACATGGCGTCGGTTTGTAAAACATGTATATTAACTTGAGCAATCTTTAATTTGGTATGCGCGTTGGTCACGCGTATTGATTTTGAAGTCAAATGTCAAAGTCGCGGTGACTTTGGACAATGGAACGATAGAGAATGGTTGGGTCTACGCTCCTCAAACTTGGTATGGAGGTTAATTATGACCAGTAGTGGATCCTTACGGATTTTGAGATCAGTAGGTCAAAGTTCAAGGTCGCTTCACCTGGGACAAATCAATAACTCGAGAACAGTTGCACCTAGGATCCGTAATTTTGGTATGCAGTTTGGACATGACCAGTAGATAACCCTTTTTAATAATGAGATCATTAGGTCAATATCAAGATGACCTTGGCCAAGAATACATTTTCTATCACTTAAGAACGATTGTGCTGTGATTCTCAAACTTTGTATACATGTTGTCCACGACCAGTAGGGACATTTATGTTTACAAAAATATATTGTACTTGATACATGTATAGCAACATCTCTTTCCTTGTTGGCCAATGTGACCGCTTTAAATAGGGACATCTGGGCTAAACTATGCGGTTAAACATGTAGGATTGCTCGATTCCGTGAGTCTGTCCTGTTGGTCCGTTTTCACGTGTCTGCTCCATAACGTCCTCATGCATGATGAGGTGAAGATTTGAACCAAGTTTCATGAAAATCCTACAAGCAAGTGGTTTAGGAGATATGGATCGGAGACGAAATCCTGGGCTCGAATCTTTGACCTGCAACCGCAACCTTTAACTTGAGCTTACTCACCTGTAACGTGGGTTCTGCAAGTTGCCTCGATGAGGTGAAGATTTGAACCTAGTTTTATGAAAATTCTTCAAAGGGTTTAGGAGCGGACACGAAATATTAGCCAAATCCTGGGCTAGGATATTTGACCTTCAACCGTGACCGTGACCTTGAGCCGACGCGCCTGGAACATCGGTTCTGTACGTTTTCTCGATAATAATAATTGTCTGTATTTATAGAGGATAACATGTTTTGCTTACGACCATTCTTACACATGGTGCTTTGAGTACGGAATGAGAACCGTATTCATTGATTATGGATTTTGGCTCCTACAACAGAGATTTTGGTCTCTGTTATAGTGATAATTGTTTGATATACATGTATAGAATAATTATTTAATTGTTTCCTTTGTTTCCGACCAGTTTTATCATGGACGTGTTCCGAGTGGGGTTCAAATGTACGACCCTCTGATCGCAAGTCCAACGCGATAACCACTCGGCCACGCCGCGATGAGATGATGGACATACATGCCCGAGTTTCATGAAAATCCTTTCAGGGATTTAGGAGATATGGAGCGGACACGAAATATAATCAAATGTCTTTTAACATCAATGTGTGACCTTGACATTGACCCGAGGCGGTCGAAGCATGCGCTCTGAACATCGCCTTCATATGTGAATATTTGTGACAAGTTATTTTAAAATTCCTCATTTCATTACAATGTTTATTGTTACAACAATGTTTATTGTTACAGCCCACACACGAAATGCTAACACACGGACATGTACCATACCATAGTGAACATAAATTACAATTTAGTTTGGCACTAGCCGGGATCGAACCCGCACCGCTACGGCGACAGCGCCTAGCATCAACAAATTCGACCACGCTACCAACTGCGCTACCGCAACAACTCCCAAAAAGGTTTCGCAAATTAATATACGTTAACCCTTTTTGATGGGTCAGTTTCTATGCAAACGAACCTAACAGCATACGACTTACGGTAAATACATTTCGGAGTTCATAACCCAGCCATATGTGAAAAATGCGATTCAGATGTAAAAATGCACATTTTTAGTAAAATTGCACATTAATATTGAAATGTGAAGAATGCGATTTCATGTCACATCAAAAACCTTCATCGATCACAAATTTCACAGGAAATGTGAAATATGTGACTGTGTTGTGTGAAAAATGAGATCCCATTCTTCACATCTGTGACGAATAGGATCCTATTCTCACACGTGTGAAAAATGTGATCTGGGAAAATTATGGTCCTACAGTGCTATCTCGCCTAGTGTGCAAGATAGCACAGTAGCCAAATGTTATGAACTAAACGATAGACGTCACGATATTACGTCGTTGACGTCATGATATTACTCCGCGCTGTCGCCAAAGGAGTGACAGAAGAAGGAATACTTGTGTCAAAAGAGATTGGAAAGAAATTCATCACAGAATATATATTATATAGTTTAATTACCATTTTTGTCCTGATACGGAAAATAATTCACTCGTAAGAAATATTCTTGCGATATAGAAACTCGTGCGAAAACGAAAATGGAGATTTTAATTCATATATGTCATATTTTGGTTTTAAACAGAACTTGTTTTATATCAATTACATGGAGTCAGTGTCGGATAGACACAGGACGTATTGAGGTTTAAATTCTAAGGTCTAGTGTACCAATACCTTGGATTTAAACAGAAATTGTTTTATTATATATATTACATGGAGTCAGTGTCAGACAGACATAGGACGTATTTATGTTTAAATTCTTATGAAATAGTGTACCAGTATCTTGGTTTAGAAATGTCTCATATAATGGAGATTTGAATTCATATATGTAAGTTACTTGGATACTAGTATTTGGTTGTTACACTTTTGAGCTCGTTCTTTTAGTTCGGTCGGTCGTCCAATGGTTTATACCAATAAATAATAAATATACATTTATAACGTATGTGTTGTGTTACTCCTATGAGAAGGGTGAGTGTTAAGAGAAATGACATTATTGTCACTTGAGAGAAGCGAATTAGACGATACTTGATTTCTCTTGATGTGAGTGATTCTCATAGGGGGCGCACCCTTAGTGGAGTGCACATGGGCGTGTAGAACGCCAGTTGTTGGATGACTGACGAGTTAACACGTTCAAATTTTAGATTCTTAGTAAATCCTGTTGCAGTAACTTACATATTATGGACATGAAGACATTTCAGGATATTGATGTTGTCCGGGCTGTATTGGTTCCATTGATTATTGAAACTTTTGTACTTTTGATAGTTAAAGGTCAAGTCCGAGATCTTATCCTGAGTGATACCTTGAATAAAATGTTATCGGATACATGTTTCCCATACGTGGGTTTTTCGCGGACGGCTCGGTATCACATTCATGGTGCTCTGTTTAAAGTACGACGTGATTGGTGGAGCTGGTGCAGTTGGGGTGACATTTTATATCTTAGAAATAATAA
>JAWPHD010001517.1:0-35000 GCA_037043455.1 Cyrtodaria siliqua | reverse complement strand
TAAAAATGCATTTAAAGTGGTATATTCAGTAAATGGAAATATGTTTAAATAGAACTGCAAGACTTAGTCATTTACTAATATATCGGATGGTGAATCCACTGTAAATACAGTGTTTTGAATTGATTTACAGATTAGGCATTTTGTATATGGTGGGGAAGGGAGTTCCACACTTTGGAGCCTGAATAAGCAAATGACTTTCTGAATAACTAATATTGGGTCTGGGGAATATAGTTGTAGATTTGATGATGATCTTAAATTCCGCAAATGGACATTTGAATTTAGAGTAAATGCGTCTTTAAGATAAGCAGGGGTCTGATCATTAACTGTTTTAAACATAATGATTGCTTTTTGAAATATAACTCTTTCGAGAAATGTCACGCAAATGAGTTCGGTAAAAAGTTCAACGGAAAGAGTTTCGAAATCTTTATCTAGGATAAGTCTTGCAGCTCTTGATTAGGAACCTTACAAGTTTATCTTCGAGAGAAGTATTACAATTTCCCCATATCACACAACAGTCATCAAGATGGGGTAAGATGTAAGAATAGAAAAATAATTTGCGCATATATATAGAAAGATAAATCTTTATGCGAGATAACAGGTATAACAATGAATTACATTTTTTTTCAGAACTTTATCAATTTGGGTATTCCAAGAGAGGGTATTGTCAATTGTAACACCGAGCATTTTTTAAATAGTTTCATCTTTGAACTGAATAGAAGGGTCATTATCATTAATATGATGTATTTTGTTCTTAGATGAGGGATACATTAGTTTTGTTTTTGATGCATTATAGACATGCGATTAGTATCGCACCAGGCGTTGACGTTGATAAGATCATTATTGAGTGAAACTGCAGCGTCGACAACAGATGAATTTGAAGATGAAAGCGTTGTATCGTCTGCAAAAATATAGATAATGGCAGGCCATTGATGTAGATTAAAAATAATAACGGACCTAATACAGATCCTTGGGGTACACCCGATACAATTGGTGATGAATCTGAAGTTATACCAGAAACCTGAACTTGCTGGTGTCTGTTATTCAGATATGATGAAAACCAGGAAATTGCAGAACTATCTACAGCACACTTTTGACTTTTGCAGCAATATAGTATGATCAATTAAATCAAACGCCTTTGATAGAGCAAGAAATATAGTAACAACAATTTCGTTGTTGTCAATGGCTGCAATCCAGTCGTCTAATATTCGTATAAGGGCAGTTCGACACGAGTGATTTGCCCTAAAGCCAGATTGTCGTGAATAAAACAACCTATTTTCTTCAAGATGCCGTCTCTAATGTACACTAACATGACGTTCAGTTATTAAAGAAATAACAGGAAGTATTGATATTGGCCTATAATTGGCCTTGTCGTTTTTAGGACCAGTTTTATGCACTGGGATAACTTTTGTTTTTTTGAATAATTGTGGGTAGATAGTAGCGAGTATACTGGTGTTAAAAATGTTCGTAAGAATAGGGGCGATTACAGTAGCAGACATTTTCAAAAATCTGGCACTCAGTTCGTCGGAACCGGTAGACTTGGTAGTATCAAGAGATTTAAGATGACTTTCAACAAAGAACAGAGGTACCAGTGGGATATTAAATTTCGCATTTTGTCGTCGATGAGATTTTTTAGTGGGACATTAGTGTAATTTGTGACGGGCGCGTTATTTGCTTGATACTTTTCAAAAACTGTAGAAAAGTGTGTGTTGAATGTATTTGCTGCCAAATACGGATCAATTATAGGATTTCCGTCGTCATCATTTATATAATTGGACTGAACTCAATTTTTAAATCCAGATAACTCATGTAAACTATTCCATAGTTGTTTAGGATTTCGCTTATTTGAATTTATTGTTTCACTGTAATATTGTTGTTAAGCTTGAACAATGAGACATTTAACTTTCTGCCTCCATATCTTGTAATTTACCGAGTCTTTTTTCTTGTGGAAAAAATCGCCTCTTTTAATTGCATCAAGAATATTAGTTTTCATCCAATTTGGTTGATTTACCTTTTAAACGCGTTTCTCTCTTTTTGGGGCATGCTCATTTGGGACTGCATTAAACATTTCAATAAATAAATGTAGGGAATCGTCTGGATAATCATATTGACCAGGGTTGTTCGGAAAGATCATTTATGAATCTAGTTTCGTCAAAATGTTTCATAGATCTAAAACTGATGGTTTTATGCACAGGACCCTTAATATACTTAGCTGAAACTTTTCGAGTTGAACAAATAGGATAATGATCACTTATTGAATATAACGGAATATATACTTCAGATATATTCTGCGGCATATTCGAAAACGCATGGTCTATCCATGTAGATGTACAAGTTGTTACCCTAGTGTGTTTGGTAACCAATTGAGTTAGATTGATAGACTCCATGAGATCAAGCCATGTTTTGGCATTCCTATCTGATTTGAGTAAATCGAAATTTAAGTTGCCAAGGACAAGACAGTATTTTTCTTTTGAAAATGATTTCTCTAATGCAGCTATATAATTATTTAGCCAGTGTGCATTTGAAGATGGTGGACTGTATGTATAGCATAGTAGAACATGTTTAGTATTAGGTTGTTGGATATCAAGCCATGTAGATTCAACTGAACTATTTTCATGGTCCAATCTTTGAACACATGGTATATCTTCTCTGACATAAATAATTAATCCACCGCCATTTGTAATCCTATCTTTTCTAAATAGTTTGAAATTTTCTAATCGAAGTTCATTGTCCGAAAACGTATTGTTCAGAAATGTTTCACATAAGCATATGATATCAATATATTGTTGTTGTGATATAAGAAGTTTAATCTCATCAAGCTTAGGATAAAGATAATGAATATTGAGGTGACTTGTATTAAGCCCCTTCTGTGTAAACCATGTGTCAACAGTTAGATGATGATTACAATTAGTAGTATCATTAGTATTAACAGTAGCAGTAACAGCATCAGTTTCATTTAATTTAGTAGCTCGATGCTTTGGACTTCATTTGGAATTCAAGACACTGTTATTAATATCATTCTTAGCATAATTATTAACAGTATACTGGGCCTCATGGTTTAAGTAAAAACAGGCATTATTAACACAATGATTTGAACAAGAAATAATGCAATTTATAGAACAGATAACAGTGTCTTTGTTTTTGTCAAAACCCGTCAAAGTACATTGTTTTACGCCCATTGTTTATGTCCCGGAGCACCTCGTGGCTTGCGGTTCTTCATCCAAGGTGGTGTGTAGAACGATGGTAGTGGCTTGTAGATCATCTCCTTGTTGTCTTGAGTACTTCTCCCCCCTGAATATCTCCCTCAACGTAAATACTCCTGACTATTCACTGACTCGTTATCTCGAGTTGATGGGATTCCAATAACTGTATTTACTGCATTCCTCATGCTTATGCCCAAAGCTTTACCGCCTTTTGTGTTAAAATGTAAGTTGTCACGATACATTGTTCAAATTTGGTGAAGTTTGTATCATTATTGAGATAGTGGTGTCCATCTTTCATACACATTTCTTCTAAGGAATTGTTTGTTCTATTTATGATATCATTCACAACTTTGTCGTTTCTTCTTTGCAAAATAGAGGACACTATCATTTTTGCCTTTGGGTTAATGATTTGGATTGTATTTACTGTGTCTCTGAGTCCATCAGTAATATCTTCGCATAAATCAGCATCAGGTACGTTGTTTGTTCCGACGTGCAGGATAATGGCATCTGTGTTCTTTATGGAATCCGGATCTGTGTCTGCCATTGTTATAATCGTGTTTTCAATATTTCTTATTCTTCCTCCTGAATGACTTCTGATGTTTGATTTCAGTTTGGATCAGACATCCTTGCTGAACTCAAAATCTTTGTCATTGAGTCACCTGCTATGAACGCTGTGTATGTACGCGCATCATTATTAGACGAGCCTTTCTTCCTCGGAATGGTCATATCTGGCTGATTTAAGTTTCGACCGATGTTTATGGGTTGATCGTTTGACTTTGATTTGTCAGTCTTTGAGTCATTTGTCTGAGCCATAGATCTCTGTATCTGATTTTTTATATCTAACGACTCGTTGACTAGTACTTAAGATCGACGACTTCACTAGCAAGTTTGACTATTACACTTTCCGTTGCACTTTCTACTTTTGATTCGATGCTATCTGAAGCCTCTCTTGATTTCATCAATTGACCAACTAACTCTGTTTTCTCTTTTGAGAGGAGTTCAATTTGTTTCTTAAGCTTAACGGTGTTTTCTTCATAAATAAGGAAATCAGAAGTCGATTTGCAGAGATTGGATTTAATTTGTGCCATAGCACTGTCATTTTCCTCCATTTGTTGACACTGCTCACTTAATTTTGTCTCATTTTCGCCTTTAACATCTTGCAAAATGCGTAACAACTCATTTTCGCTTTTTAATATTTTGGTTTGAGAAAGAAGCTCTTTGAGCGAATGTTGTAATTCATTTTTTTCCTTCTTCTTGTGATCTATCTGTATATCGTACACGTTTTCAGCAGTGTCATCCATAAGGTTTGGACTTACGATTGAGACTGGATGAGGCAATTTAGCAGATTCATCGAATGTCATTTCAGACGTAATATCACTCGTCATCCCTTCCTCTTCGTTTCTTATGTACCGAGAGACATATCAACATCTGTTGAGGTATCACTTAACTCAGTTAAAGAATATTGTCGTGAATCAGACACGAGTGATTGGAATGGTTGCTTCACGAGGGTTTCATCATCCAAGTTTGGGTCAGCACTTACAACAGTTATGTCTGAATGGGGCGCCCTTGATTGGAATGGTTGCTTAAGGATGACCTCTTCATCATCTTTATAGTCATCATCTACTAGTTCCTCAGATGCGAGATTTGGTCGGTGACTTTTCCGTTTACTGTTTCCACTCTTGGGAGTGTTACTTATATCAGATACCGTCGATCGATATGGTTCTTTAACAGATGCCATGTCTTTATTGGGTTCCTCACTGATCACGCTTTTAGTACTTGAAACTAGATCAAGCTGTCTACTGTTCACACTCTTGGGAGTTTGTCTGTTTTTAGGATGACGCAAACTGTTTATTATTTGACTTAGATAAAACAGTGGGCTTCGTGGAGAGTTAGTTGCAGAAGGCGTCACATTTGTACTGTTTCCATGACATGTAGACTGTGCATTTCCAGAATGATCATGCATTTCATTTCCCCCATTTCTTTGCTGATTTGGACTAGACATTGAATCAACTGTAGATGTGTCCGAATGCGATTCATTTCGATTACATTCCGAAGGCATAAACACTTGTGCTGATGTTATACTACGTACGTTTTCATTTCCCCCGGTTACTTCAGTTTGTGGAGTTGAATGGGTCAGACGTTCAGACAAAGGTCTGAACACTCGGAGTTCCCAATTCCAACAGCCTTTACCTTGTATGAATAACGTTCTATTATCATGCAGTGATAGAGCAACCTTCTTGTCGTTTTCCGTTATCTGAGCCTCAATTCCATTCCCATTCTTATTTATGTGAAAGACATATAGATCTTCTAAGATGTGTTTTATTTCAATGTATGTATGTTCTGAGTGAACGGTTACTGAAATGGCATCAGACTTTGACGAATATTTAAGGTTATACAGTTTGCCATCATTTGGGTTCGCCTCAGTAATTTGGTTAGAATTCATTTTCTTGTGTTGCAACTGTCCTCTTTATATAGAACTATCCTTTGCGATTTTATTTTTTCATGAATAATTTTCAAACAGATTCATTATCATATCAATAACAGTTATTCCACGATTGTTTTAACTTACTGTACAAAACACAATTTTTCAGTTCAATTTTGTCCGCCAAGGAAAGTTTGACCTCAGCGTTAATCTATCTGTTCCAATGATGGCAATAATAAAATACTCTGTATTGTTGTGATATTTTTTAACAAGGACACGGCATAGAGAGATTTCTTTGAAATCCTAAAATCAATACGTTTCGTTAGTTCTTATTTTACATTGAATTTCCACACTATCCAATATCCGGATAGATCACAAGAAATTAAATGTAATAAACTCCAAGTCAACAATGATGTAACATGATAAATTACCAGCCACTTGGCTGTCCGGTCGTTGAATGGATTTCCCCAGTACTTAATATTCAGATAAGACCATACAACTTATAAGTGGAGATATTTGGCTCATTCAGTGCTAAGGAAATTCTATAATAATAGTTAAAAGAATATACTATTAAGGACTGATGCCAGTCTAGACATGTCGGTGATAGGTTTTGATTGATGTAGCGAATGTGTCTGAAATTATTCGTCTGCTAAATTTAGTCTTTACTGTTAATGCGATTTTGTCGTGCAATGCGGGTGCTTTTTTTTGTAATGTTTTACAATAGTATCCCGAATGGCTCTTTGAACTTACGCTCCATCATTACAATTTTTCTTCACGAAACTGAACATGAGTTGTTTAACGGTTAGAATTCTTTCAAAATGAATATTGTCCGGAAGTTGATTATAGGGATGGCATGGCGAGTGCATGTGTGTATGACGTTTACTTCAGATTTTATTTTGATTCCATTTCGTTTTATAAATACTAACAGAACACGAAATTCACAAAACTATTCATTGAACTGTTTTTCTAACAACACGTAGGTAATTCATGCATTGAGAATAAGTAATAAAAAATGTCACCTTGCTCAATGGATCCGAATTGCACAGTTTCTAGAATTAAGTTATGTAATTGTTAACAGGCTTTACGACAAAGATTTTGGTAGTATGACAATCGTTTTAAATATATGTTTGTTTTATAAGTAGTCTCTTCTATAAGCATGACACATAAACTGTTCCGACAGCTATGGTGGTCAGATATTTGGAAAAAAATGCACATTTATCAAATGCGTTTACGCGCAAAAGATAGTACTGGTGATCCATGTTGTATACTGGTGGGGCATGGAGAGATTTTCGCTTTATAACGGAAATAAGTCCTTTAGAGAAGGTTTGACAACTTGGCCATGATCGAGGAGAACTCAGAGAATGCCAGAGTGTGTCCTTCGGTAATGCGGGCAATGTTTCCCACATACCAAAAAGAAAGTCCTTCCATGCCGGGACATACATATATATTATATATTGAATTTCATTATTAGCTACGAGTGTGCGTTTCCAAAATTCGATTTCTGTAATTCCGTTGGCACGTCACCCAAGGTAGGATAAAAGAAAAGTCGAACAGGAAATGCAGCATTCAAGGACCACAGTCAACCAAAAGCACGCATAGAAACAAACAACAAACTCCAAACCTACAATTTGTATACCAATTACCAAACTCGCCCAAGGTAGATATACAAGTCTAACAAAAATGCAGCATTCAAGGACCACAGTCAACCAAAAGCACGCATAGAAACAAAACATAGACTCCGAACCTAGAATGTGTATACCGAATTACTAATCTCACCCAAAGTAGATATAAAAGTCTAACAGGAAATGCAGCATTCAAGGACCACAGTCAACCAAAAGCATGCATAGAAACAAACAACAAACTCCAAACCTACAATTTGTATACCAAATACCAATCTCGCCCAAGGTAGATATACAAGTCTAACAAAAAATGCAGCATTAAAGGACCACAGTCAACCAAAAGCACGCATAGAAACACAACAGACTCCGAACCTAGAATGTGTATACCGAATTACTAATCTCACCCAAAGTAGATATAAAAGTCTAACAGGAAATGCAGCATTCAAGGACCACAGTCAACCAAAAGCACGCATAGAAACCAACAACAAACTACAAACCTACAATTTGTATACCGAATTACTAATCTTGAACTCGTTTCATATTTTCGGATATGCCCTATATTTCACTCCGTAAACATATTGAAATTATGAAATCTGTTACTCTGTGGCCCTTCGTGTTATTGAACGAAAAACTGTCAAAATTCTTCATAGGATTTAAAGCAACAGATCTTTTAAAATTCTCTGACAAGAACGGTATACGAATATGTCAACATAGCGAAACACTCGTTCATAAATGGTTAAGTTAGACAACTCGTTTAGCAATAACACTAAGAAAGAACGAACATTGCTCTTTCCTTTACAAACTTGCGTGTGTGATTTGTAAGCGTTATAGGAACAAAGTAACTAATATTCGTACACAAATAAACTGACTGACCCTCGTACATATTATCTGTGTAGGAACTAATTTATTGACCCTCGTAGATAGTTTGTGTATAGCGACTAATTGACTGATCCTCGAACATCTACTGACCCTCATACATAGTACCTGTATAGGAACTAATTATCTGATCCTTGTATATCGTATCTGCATATGAACTAATTGACTGACCCTCATACATCGTATCTGTATATTGTCTAATTGACTGACCCTCATATATCGTACCTGTATATTGTCTTATTGACTGACCCTCCTATATCGTACCTGTATATTGTCTAATTGACTGATCCTCGAACATCGTATCTGTATATTGTCTAATTGACTGATCCTCAAACATTGTCTAATTGACTGACTCCCGTACATCGTACCTAGATAGGAACTAATTGTCTGATCCTTATATATCGTATCTGCATATGAACTAATTGACTGACACTCGAACATTGTATCTGTAAAAGAACTAACATACTGACACGCGTTCGTCTTGTCTTTATATAAACGAACTGACTGACACTCAAACATCTTATCAGTATATGAACTATTTGAATGACACTCGTCGTTAGTCGTATTTGTATATGAACGAATTGGTTGACCCTCAAACATGCTATCTGTAAAGGATCTAATGGACTGACCCTCGTACTCCGCATCTCTATAGGAACTCATTGACTGACCCTCGGACATCGTACCTGTATAAGAACTAATTGATTGACACTCGTGCACCGTGTATGTTTAGAACTAGTTGACTTACACTCTGTATCTGTATCTGTATCGTACACGTTTCCGTTACAATTGACGATTACATCGCGAGACGGTTTTGAATTAATTAAATAAAAATAAATATATACTTCAGAATAACTTAAAGTGAGAAGGAAAAGTAAATAAGTCAATGAGATTGCTAGGAAAGGCAGAAAGAAGGTATTTCTTTGTCGCTAATTGCGTGATGAGCCTTCATCATCCGTCCTGTCAGGCTACCGTAGTAGGCCCTGGGAATTCACCCAAACCAGCATAGCAAGGAGACCACTATTAACCTAACAAAGTTTGGAAAACTACTTTTGTCAGATACCAAATCACGAGCATCAGTCACAGTGGCTGGTAGACTATTCCAACGACAACCTATTCTTGGGAAAACAGCTACATTTGAGATAGTCGCTGGAAGAAGATAACTCTAAATTTCAAAGAGTTATTCGACCTGGTGCGAGATGATGCAGGTGTCAGGAACTCGGATGCTGGTATGTCCACAAGACCGTGAATAATCTTAAAGAGCATGTTGAGTTGACACTTTGTATGCCTAGACTCCAGGGTCTCCCATCTGCCATCGAGCATAGATGTGACACCGTTTCTATAGCGGTTGGTGGTGTACCGTGCTGCCCGACTCTGGAACATCTCTCCCTTCTTGGTGTGCTGTTGGGTGTGAGGGTTTCAAATGGTAGAACAGTACTCTAGGATGTGTCTTACTAGGCCCTAATCCATGCACAGTTGGACTGTTTTTATCTCGTAAATTGCTTGTTCCTTTTGCGTATGAAGGTCTTGACCTTCTGGTCAATTCGAGGTTTGTGGATCTTGTTTCCTCGCAGCAACTTGGTAAGAAAATATTCAACCATGAGTGTGTTAATACTGTTCTTGAACTCAGTTCAAAAAGTTGTTCAATACCCATGGTGTTGGCAGCGCTTACAAAGTCCTGTTCTGTGGGCATACGTTCGTCCCTCATTCCTTCGTAGTTGGCATTGTTATAGACGTTGGCTTTCCTCGTGGTACCTTGACTCTCATTGGACGAATACTGGATTACATGTTACTAGTATTGAACAAAATCAACACCATTAATTGAGTCTGCTCTTACAATTATGGTCGATATTAACACCAACAGTTCATTATATAGAGGATCTTACAGGAGTCCGAGTATCCTATCTTTTTATCCCAGAACGTATCCGAGTATCCTATCTTTTTATCTAGTGGTTTATTAAAGTCAATAATACACAGACTCGAACTATTCTATCAAAAACACTCCTACGACGCGATAGTTTCACTTTAATGTTGTCAGTTTACCTTGTATATGGCGTCAGTATGTAAGAGAAATCATGACAGTTTATAGACTTCGTTTTGTTGTTTTCACGACCTACGTTACGCGGCTGTAACGCGTGCTACAAATAGCGCGATACCTTACACCTAATTTAATATTACTAACATGCATTTTATAAAGAAAGATTTCAAATAATGATAAATATTTAAAGCGTCTAAACGTATCGTAGATATACCATGTGAACATTTGGGGCTACATGTTTTACTGTACACAAACACATAGTGATTCCGTCCTCATTTGCATCTATAATACAGTAGCGTATACAATAAATAGGTCAGATATTTATTACACTACCAGAAGCCATGTTGTGTGATAAATATTAAGTACTCATAATAACCATTACATCTGAAAATAATGTAATTGTTATGTTATCAATATCTGTTATGGTAGTTATACATGAGATGATTTTTGAGAAAGCCATCAACTGTACTTATCCTACACTAAGACATATAAACATTTAAACTGTGTTTGAATTACCATCTTAACAATGAATGTTATTAAAATAGTTGCATTCAGTTATTTTGTCATTAAGTTATAAAGTATTAATGCTGTACACTTTCAACACCAAGCAGTCTATTCTTTATATAATTAAACAATATGAACGACAGCCTGCTCATACTTGTGTCTACCGCCATATGGATGCCATCTTCGGGATGGTTAAAATTATGTACTATTGATTTTATGAATATTGAGTTCTGCTCAACACGGGGCTAGAGGGCGTGAGCGGTAGCTAGCATATTTCACTACCGTTTATGAACAATCTCAATCAAACCGAGACGGCAATATTTCGTATGTGTCGTGTTCGGCCGTTTCCAAAGGTCCACTCTCATACTCTTTTATACAATACCAGTGTGTCTGGCTCAGTAAGCCCGTCGATATGCATGTTTTCGATGTGAAACGAAATAAATATATTTATAAAATACAATTGTGTTGCTCTTTATACTTTGCTATCAGACAAACCACTAACATCGAATTCTCATAAGTAACAGTCGTGTTTATAGTCTCCCTTTGTCCATCTTTCATTGACATGCTACTGGTTCACGAGCAAACTTTCACCGCTATATGTAGGTGCATTTTGCCGAGACTTCAGTAGAGTTATACGTTGTTGTACTTAGTACTAGTAGATATATATATATAATATGTATATTTGAATATATATATATTCACATGTATGTTTATTTAAATAGTATTATTTGTTACACATGTGTAATGTGCCACCTTTCTATTAAATATGCGATTTTGCAAGCACTTGTATCTGGTGTTTGAACAAAGGGGATTACAAGGTCATTGTCTGTATAAAATAATCTGTATTGACATATATTTACATATACTGACGGACAATGAAAACGCACCATTATCTCCATACGTTTATGCTGTTGGATTATTTGCAAACAGTTTCGAATAAAACTGCTGAACCAATATTTCTTTTTTTTTTGAAGTATTTAATCTTGATACCTAACTTGCCTTACATGTTTATTGGTAGGCTTTTATGACAAGCAGTTAAACAGTTATATATTCTAATATGGTACAATATCAACACCAGACAACCCTAAATACTATGAAGGACTACCAGCTCTTATTAATAGTGTACAGTATGAACATCAGGAAGTCTGATCTTGACGTTATTTTGAAAACATTACCTACTGTCCATTACAATTTAAAAATACATCAACATCAACAAACAACAAACTCCAAAACTAGAATTTGTATTACCAATAACTAATCTTGAACTCGTTTCATATTTTCGGATGTGGCCTATATTTCACTCCGTAAATATATTGAAATTATGAAATTACCGTGAATAACCGTTACTCTGTGACCCTTCGAGTTATTGAACGCAAAACTGTCAATTTTTTTCATAGTATTTAAAACAACATATCTTTTAAAATTTTGTGACAAGAAGGCTATACGAATATGTCAACATAGCGAAGTGTGGATCCAAACACTCTTTCATAAAATAGTAAGTTAGACAACTCGTTTAGCAGTAACACTTCGAACGAACGAACATTGCTCTTAACTTTACAAACCTGCGTGTGTGATTTGTAAGCATAATAGGAACTAATTAACTGATACTCGTACACGAATAAACTGACTGACCCTCGTATATAGTATCTGCATAGGAACTAATTTACTGACCCTCGTACATCGTATGTATATAGCGACTAATTGACTGATCCACGGACATTGTATGTGTATAGCGACTAATTGACTGGTCCTCGAACATCGTGCCTGTATATTGTCTAATTAACTGACCCTCATACATCGTACCTGTATAGGAACTAATTGTCTGATCCTTGTATATCGTATCTGCATATGAACGAATTAACTGACACTCGAACATTGTATCTGTAAAGGAACTAACATACTGACACGCGTTCGTCTTGTCTTTATATAAACGAACTGACTGACACTCAAACATCTTATTAGTATATGAACTATTTGAATGACACTCGTCGTTAGTCGTATTTGTATATGAACGAATTGGTTGACCCTCAAACATGCTATCTGTATAAGACCTAATGGACACCCTCGTACTCCGCATCTCTATAGGAACTCCTTGACTGACCGTGGAACATCGTACCTATATAAGGACTAATTGACTGACACTCGTGCACCGTGTATGTTTAGAACTAGTTGAATTTCACTCTGTATCTGTATTTGTATGGTACAAGCTTCCGTTACAATTGACGATTACATCGCGAGAAAGTTGCAAATTAATTAAATAAAAATAAATATATACTTCAGAATAACTAAAAGTGAGAAGGAAAAAAAATTAAATAAATGAAATGGATAGGGAAGACAGAAGGAAGGTATTTCTAGGTCGCTACTGGCGTGATGAGCCTTCGTCATCAGTCCTGTCAGGCTACCGTAGCAGCCCCAGGGAATTCACCCAACCAGCATAGCAAGGAGAATCACTAGTAATCTAACAAAGTTTGGAAAACTCCTTTTTTCAGATACCAAATCACGAGCCTAGACTATTCCAACGACAAACTGTTATTGGGAAAACAGCTACATCTGAGATAGTCACTGTAAGAAGATCACTGTCTAAATTTCAGACAGTTATTTGACCTGGTGCGAGATGATGCAGGTGTCAGGAACTCGGAGGCTGGTATGTCCACTACACCGTGAATAATCTTAAAGAGCATGGTGAGTTCATTCTTTGTATGTCTTCACTCCAGCGTTTTCCATCTGCCATCGAGCATAGATGTGACACTGCTCGCGTTTCAATAGCGGTTGGCGATGTACCGTGCCGCCCGACTCTGGACCATCTCTACCTTCTTGATGTGCTTTTGGGTGTAAGGGCTCCAAATGGTAGAACAGTACTCTAGGGTGTGTCTTACCAGGGATAAATATGCCGGGGACTTTGTCTGTTCTTTCTAAATCCTAAGGTTTTTTCTTGACTTTTGTCGATATCAAGGCTCCAATTAATGCCTTTTTGTAATTTTACCCCTAGGTACTTTGACAAATGGTGATCTCAATGACTTGACGTTCCAGTGTGTTGTTTGAGACTACACGTGATTTTGATCTTGAGACACTGAGCGCGCTGCAATTGTCTGGGTGAAAATCCATGCTCATTTGGAGTGAATAGCTTGTTCTTTTGCGTATAAATTGTCAATTCGAGGTTTGTGGATCTTGTTTCCTCGTAGCAATTTGGTAGGAAAATATTTGATCAGGAGTGCGTTTATACTATTCTTGAGCTCAGTCCAAATGATGTTCAATACCCATGGTATTGGCAGTGCTGGCAAAGTCCTGTTCTATGGGTCTAAGTCTGTCCTTCATTTCTTCGTAGTTGGCATTTATATAGACGTTGACTTTCCTTGTGGTACCTTGAATCTCATTGAATGAATACTGGATTATATGTAGTGTCTGGTTGATTTTTAAGAAAAGGTCACGTGTTTCCTCAGTGATTTCTGTGATGCAAGTCGATTCTTCTACAACTTGGTCGTGGAAAGCATCCTTTGTCAGAGTCAGCAGTTGGCTGCACTGAGTTCCATGGCTGGAGTAACGCTTTACACTCTCATCTTGCCAGTTGATACCTGCCAATTTGAAGTCTCCTCCAAGCCATGAATGGTTCCCCATTGTATGTGGTTATTCTTGTTATGTATTACTGGAATTTGGCTATGTGCTCTGTTCTGTCTGGTCCGGTGGTCTGTAGAAGAAGCAAACATACAGGTCAATACTTCCCGCAACTTTGATCTTGGCCCAAACTAGCTCACAGTCAATGTTGTCGGTAACCTGCAGCTACTCTGGTTCATTACTCTTATACTGGTCTAATATTAATGTGAAGACTGCACCATATTTACCATCTGGTCTGTCTCTGCGGTAATACTGAAAACCCTGTGCAAACACCTCAGTGGATTTTATATTCGGGTTAAGCCATGATTCAATGCCAATAATGATGTCGGCCTAAAGAGAAAAGATCAGGTTGTTTAGCTGTGCAGGTTTACCACATGTCTTAACATACTGGCAATTTAGGCCGACAACTCTCATAGGGAGGTCTCTCCGTTTTGGTGGAGATTTTCAGTTTGCTGTTTGGTTGTTGAAGATGTGGCTGTGGAAAAGCTAAAGCTAATATCATGGTCTGAGGTTGGTGTGTAGTTTCTCAGTGAGAAAGAGTTGAACGACTCAATGATATGGTTGTGTCGAAAATACTGGCGAATATGTTTGGTATACAGCACTGGAAACATTCCCAGCTGATGCTTTTCATAACATAGTAAACTGCGTCAGACACACCCATGCACTCTTTCTGGTACCAAATGTCACAGGAATCACAGAAGGTTCCTTGTGTGCTTCTCCTAACTGATTTGTTCCAAATTCAAAGGGAAATTTACTGATCTGGGACCGAGATTCGGCTCCGGAGCATAGGACTGGACTAGAAGTATACTGCACACGTAAATCAGGACCAACTTCTTCCGACAGACAGGGCCGTTAACCTTTGACTTGGTGCATCTTAGAGATGATACTAACTGTGTACATATTGAGTGTTGGACTTTGACTAACTGTAACTGTGACTTATCGGCCATCTCATCACTCTTGAAAAGGTGTAGATAGTTATCGTTATGTTTACAGGCTACGTTTCAAACGTGACGGAACGGTACAGACACTATGTTTGCATTTTTAATGAGTTACAGGACTGCATTCAAAACAGTAAAGCTGTTCACAAAATAAAGATTTTTATTGTCTTATATATGTCTATAACATGTCATGTTTCGAAATACAGTTGAATATTTACATTTGATATACAGACACGCAGACACATTTTACATCATTCCTTCCTAAATCAGTTTTGCAGAATATTGTCACATGTTTTGTGTAACACCTTCATTTATAATGTCTTAAACATGGTTCGTGTATACCTACAATTACATATATAACAGCAATATACTGTCCTAATCCTACTTCATGGACAAAACAACTTCGTGTGGTCTTTGACTTTCCCTCTAAAACTGTGAATAGGCGTATTCGAATGGTCTTTTTCGTTAAATGTTGTTGTATTTTTTCCGTTGAGCAATTTTTCTGTTCGACTGGCACAATTTATTTTGCGATTATAAGTACCTACTTCACACAGTGAAGACCACGTTAAGGTAATCGAGATGTTGCGAATGAATTGTTTACTGAAGTCTGACTGGACGATATAAAAGAGGGAGAAAATCAATAAACGGAACAGCAAGTTGTTCAACGGAAAAAGGTCAGTCGAATATGCTTAATGTTAAAAAGATAAATGCATTCAGTTATATTGTCATTAAATATACTGAAAGGAAAAAGAAACGCATAATGGGTAGTTCCGCTATATATTGTATGTTTAATGTGCTACTGTTAATCGAATGTTAAAGGGCGAAGTTTCATTCTCGACAGAATGCGCATTTGGCTCAAGCAGGTGAGCAAACGTTGGCTTTAAACGTTGCAGTCTCTTAACATTAAACACAATACTGAAATGGCTTGACTTTTTCAAGCGAATCTTCAACATTGATGAATTTCATGTAACAAAGTATACATTGATTAGAAGTTCTACTACATGAAAGAGTTGTCCTTTCTATAATTAGTTGTAGCCCCTTTTTGTACAAAACACGTTGGGATATATCTGGAATATTACGTAGAATTATGTTTGTATAATAGTGTTGTATAGGCATTTTTTTGATTATGCGTTTCTTTTTCCTTTCAGTATAATAAAGTTTTAATAATGTACAATATCAACACCAGGCAGTATGCTCTAAATAATATTTAACAATATGAAGAGCAGCCTGTTTATGCTTATATTGTATAATAATAATAACACCAGACAGCCTGCTCTTGATACTATTTAATAATATAAACACCAGCCTGCCCATACTATTGTACAATATCATAACCTGGCAGTCTGCTCTTAATAATATTAAACAATATGAACAGCAGCCTGTTTATGCTAATATTGTATAATAATAATAACACCAGACAGCCTGCTCTTGATACTATTTAATAATATAAACACAAGCCTGCCTATACTAGTACATGTATTGAACACCATGCAGTTACACCAACTGTTCATTATATAGAGGACCTTACAGGAGTCCGAGTATCCTATCTTTTTATCCCAGAACGTATCCGAGTATCCTATCTTTTTAGCCCCCCACCGGATCAGCGGGGACTATAGGTTTGCACCCTGTCCGTCCGTCCGTCCGTCCGTCCTTCTGAAATGCTTGTCCGGACCATATTTTCAATACTATAAGACTTTGAGATACCAAACTTGGTATGTGGATACATCTTGGGATAGCGGTGTGTCGCGTACCAAAAAATGGTCACTGTGACCTTGACCATGACCGTGACCTCTGTCATAGAAAATGCTTGTCCGGACCGTATTTTCAATACTATAACACTTAGAGATACCAAACTTGATATTTGAATACATCTTTGTATAGCGGTGTGTCGCGTATCAAAATAAGGTCATTGAGACCTTGACCTATGACCTCTGTCATAGAAAATGCATAGAAAATGCTTGTCCGGACCGTATTTTCAATACTATAACACTTAGAGATACCAAACTTGGTATTTGAATACATCTTGGGATAGCGGTGTGTCGCGTACCAAAAAATGGTCATTGTGACCTTGACCTTGACCTGTGACCTCTGTCATAAAAAATGCTTGTCCGGACCGTATTTTCTGTACTATAACACTTAGAGATACCAAACTTGGTATGTGGATACATCTTGGGATAGCGGTGTGTCGCGTACCAAAATAAGGTCATTGTGACATTGACCTGTGACCTCTGTCATAGAAAATGCTTCTCCGGACCGTATTTTCAATATTATAACACTTAGAGATACCAAACTTGGGATGTGGATATATCTTGGGATAGCTGTGTGTCGCTGTGACCTTGACCTGTGACCTCTGTTATAGAAAATGATTGTCCGCACAGTATTTTTAATACTATAACACTTAGAGATACCAAACTTGGTATGTGAATACATCTTGGGAAAGCGATGTGTCGCGTACCAAACTAAGGTCATTGTGACCTTGACCTGTGACCTCTGTCATAGCAAATGCTTGTCCGGAACGTATTTTCAATACTATAACACTTAGAGATAGCAAACTTGGTATGGGAATATATCTGGGGATAGCGATGTGTCGCGTACCAAAATAAGGTCATTGTGACCTTGACCTGTGACCTCTGTCATAGAAAATGCTTGTCCGGACCGTATTTTCAATATTATAACACTTAGAGATACCAAACTTGGGATGTGAATACATCTTAGGATAGCTGTGTATCGCTGTGACCTTGACCTGTGACCTCTGTCATAGAAAATGCTTGTCCGGACCGTATTTTCAATACAATAACACTTAGAGACACCAAACTTGGTATGTGAATACATCTTGGGACAACGGTGTGTCGCGTATCAAAATAAGGTCATTATGACCTTGACTTGATCTTTGACCTCAATCATAGTAAATGTCTGGAAAATGTTTGTCTGGGCCGGTGGGGGACTATGGATTGCCCTGCAATTCTTGATGCTCTTGTTATCTAGTAGTTTATTAAAGTCAATAATACACAGACTCGAACTATAACACACTTACGACGCGATAGTTGTCAGTTTACCTTGTATACGGCGTCAGTATGGAAGAGAAATCATGACAGTTTATAGACTTCGTTTTGTTGTTTTCACGACCTACGTTACGCGGCTGTAACGCGTGCTACAAATAGCGCGATACCTTACACCTAATTTAATATTACTTACATGCATTTTATAAAGAAAGATTTCAAATAATGATAAATATTTAAAGCGTCTAAACGTATCGTAGATATACCATGTGGACATTTGGGGCTACATGTTTTACTGTACACAAACACATAGTGATTCCGTTCTCATTTGCATCTATAATACAGTAGTGTATTACGATAAATAATTCATTACTTTATTACACTACCAGAAGCCATGTTGTGTGATAAATATTAAGTACTCATAATAACCATTACATCGGAAAATAATGTAATTGTTATGTTATCAATATCTGTTATGGTAGTTATACATAGGATGATTTTTGAGAAAGCCACAAACTGTCCTTATCCTACACTAAGAAATATAAAAATTTAAATCGTGTTTAAATTACCATCTTAACAATGAATGTTATTAAAATAGTTGCATTCAGTTATTTTGTCATTAAGTTATCAAGTATTAATACTGTACACTTTCAACACCAAGCAGTCTACTCTTTATATAATTAAACAATATGAACGACAGCCTGCTCATACTTGTGTCTACCGCCATATGGATGCCATCTTCGGGATGTTTAAAATTATGTACTATTGATTTTATGAATATTGATTTCTGCTCAAACCGGGGCTGGAGGACGTGAGCGGTAGCTAGCATATTTCACTGCCGTTCATGAACAATCAAACCGAGACGGCAGTATTTCGTATGTGTCGTGTTCGGCCGTTTCCAAAGGTCCACTCTCATACTCTTTTATACAATATCAGTGTTACCGGCTCAATAAGCCCGTCGATATGCATGTTTTCGATGTGAATCGAAATAAATATATTTATAAAATACAAGTTTGTTTCTCTTTATACCCTTGCTATCAGACAAACCACTAACATCGCGTTCTTATAAGTAACAGTCGTGTTTATAGCCTCCCTTTGACCATCTTTCATTGACATGCTAGTGGTTCACGAGTATGGTTTCACCGCTATATGCAGGTGCATCAATAGAGTTATACGTTGTTGTACTTGGTACTAGTAGATAGATATATATAATATGTATATTTGAATATTTATATATTCACATGTACGTTTATTTAAATAGTAATGTTTGTTACACATGTGTCATGTGCCACCTTTCTATTAAATATGCGACTTTGCAAGCGCTGATATCAGGTGTTTGAACAAAGGGGACTACAAGGTCATTGTCTGTGTAAAACACAATCTGTAATGACATATATTTACATATACTGACGGTCAATGAAAACGCACCATTAACTCCATAAGTGTATGCTGTTGGATTATTCGCAAACAGTTTGGAATTTTATTTTTTAAGTATTTAATCTTGATACAGAACTTGCCTTACATGTTTATTGGTAGGCTATTATGACAAGCAGTTAAACAGTTATTCATTCTAATATGGTACAATATCAACACCAGGCAACCCTAAACACTATGAAGGACAACCTGCTCTTATTAATATTGTACAATATCGACACAGGCAACCCTAAACACTATGAAGGACAACCTGCTCTTATTAATATGGTACAATATCAACACCAGGCAACACTAAACACTATGAAGGACAACCTGCTCTTATTAATATTGTACAATAGGAACATCAGGAAGCATGACATTGACGTTATCTTGAAAACATTACCAACTGCCCATTACACCAATATCAGCCTTCTTATGGCAATACAACAAATTATCTACTTCATCTTTAACATGGATGTCTGCATCAACAGTATCGTCTTTTATTATATCATTAAAACAGCGAACATTTATTCTTCGGATTCATCTTCGACCCAGGGGCACATTGGAAGGCGTCAGCAAACTTCTTGAAGTTCGATAAGGTACCAATCACTCTACAAACAGAAGATTTACTAAATGCAATATATGTGAAACACGAAATCAAACACTACAGTCACATTGGTTAATACTATATGCAATGGCTATCATTTAATTTTAAATTGCAAATCTACTAGTATGACTTCCATTAAAAAATGGACATGTCTAAAAAATTTATTATTGGTATTTAAAAGTATAAAAATGTAACAGGGGTTGAGAAAAGTGCAACCAGACCGGGACTCGAACCCAGTACCTTCGGACTACCGGTCTGATGCTCTCGTGTCTGAACTGATCGGTCAGACTCTACTACATTTCTCCTTGCCGAATGAGAAACGTTCACTCCAGGTCGGATGTCAGACCTTTTTTTGTACACACGTTCATACTGACAGCCTGACAGACGCGATCCTAAGTCCCCGTTAGGCGCCAAAGGTCACAAGGCGAGACATGTTGCGCCCATGAGATTCTAATGCGAAATAGTTGTGAACCCTTGCACGTTCATTGTTACTGATATGCCTTACATGTTCGTGTATTATTATTTTGCATCGTTTTAAAACAGAACTTAATAGTGTACGTATATTAACATAATTTTGCCGAGGTCGAGTTATATGGTCGAGGTCGAGTTATATGGTCGAATTGCAGTAGGTGTGACTACTTAATAAAACGTTGTTGTTGTTTTTATAATTTGGTTAAAGAGTGTACCTGTCTTACAAAACTGTTCGGGGAATATGAACACGTTCACAATGTTCGTTTAAAGAAAATGAGAGCATCACAGTGACCAACGTGCTACATTCCTTCTTGATAGGTTGACGAAACTCTTGATAGTTTTTCTTGTCAAGGTTGGCATGGTGTAAGTATTGTTCACTTATAATAAACCTATACCCTAATATAGAAGCGTATGAACTTCGAATACTTTGAAAGGAATATTTGATGAACGCATCAATGTTGTTTTTTTCAATTTAAAGCTCATGGATTTGTTACTGTAACATCGCTCTTAAAAGCATCAAAGAGTACGTCTAGTCTCAATTCGACGGTAATTACACATAAATGTTGCCATAATTTAGTGCTTTTGAATGGGTGGGTATAACAATTTAAACAATGCCCTATAACCCTGCTAAATATATGTTCAAAAATGTAGAGGATTACAAAGATATGGATTTTTTAAAAGTTTGCAGGTCTTCAAAAAATGGGTAACCGAATCTCCAGATCGTAATTTTAATTGCTAACCAAATCTCCAGATCCCCTAAAGCAAGTGCTAACCCTGAACATTGATAGATGAAAGTCTTGTGTACGATTTTTAAACTCTAGGCACTCAGTTTAATTGAATATCACGCCGTAACTGAATCATTTACTAAGGTATACATTCTGTGATAAAATATAAATGTAATGAATATATGATATACGGAATGTAGGGGTGCCGACTACTATTTGACATGTTTATTTTATTTCTTAAAACAACATCTGTTTTGTTTACTTTTAGGTGCATTATGTAAATATGGACAAGGAGAAGAAAAAATGGTACTACTGCACAGACAAATGAGCCGCGTTATAGTGACATTTGGTTTAAGGAACATTCTAGCAGTTGTCTCTTGATCGTTTTTCTTGTCAAGGTTGGCATTTTCATTTATAATAACTCATACCCTAATATATGAGCGAATTGAACTTCGAATACTTTGAAAGGAATATTTGATGAACGCATCAAAGTTTTTTTTTTTCAATTTTAGTCATTTGTTTGTTACTGTAAAATAGCATATAACTACTTTTCCTTTGCGGATGTTATTTTAGAATGTCAGTATATATGCAAGTTGTCCCGAATACATACCTATACACTTCCAGGAGCGTGGTGCGGCTCTTCTGTATGAATATAATACTTGGAAATGTTCCTCTTGTGTTTGTCTCTTTCACACAATGTCCTTAAATACAGAAAATATTGGATCTTTTAGCCGCGAACATAATCTATGAGTTTGCCAAGCCTCTTCTTAAACATGCGTTGCATAGGTGTTAGTCTAAACTCATTGAAGTTACTTGTTTCGGTTACATCTCTCCGGCAATCTACGAAGATACCTGATAGATATTTATATGTATCGATTGTTAAACAACGAAGACTCTGTGCCACAGAACAGGGTCATTCGGACTTATATGTGTAGACTTTATATTTCCTTTAACAGTATACGTCAGTACATAGAAAGAGAAGCAAAGCGACCCGTCATTTCGATATCAACAACAAATCATCATGAAGGGCAAGTGTCTTATGGTCGTCTAAAGGAAGCATATACGTTTCAAAAAGGCTTTTGTAAATTCTATAATCGTATTTTCTGTACATCTATTTGCAACGGTAGGATTGTTATTGTAAATAAAATATGAGTTCATAATTAACCATAGTCGAGTCCTTACGTAATAGGGTAACGCAGTTTACCTGTGCATATGTCAAAAAGAATAATTGCTCAGAGGTGATGTCCAGTCCTGAAATATTTACACTAACTTTGTGTCTGTTCTTTATGTATGTCTGAAATGAAATAACAATTTATTTCGTTTATGTCGATTACACGTAATAAGAGGGATTACAACTTTATTTATTTTTTTAACTACCTTAATGAAATTATTATATATATTTATTTAACATGCCCTTAAAACACTATAAGCAGCATTACATATAGGATTAAACTTATTCATCTAAGGTTTAACTCAGGTATCAACATTCGAACAGGAATGTGCTAATCACAAAACACAGTCAACCAAAATCATGCATTCAAACAAACAACAAGTACAATGATATTAAGAAGCAAGGCATGTGACGTCACAAACACAAACGGGTTGAAAATAGGGCTGCTGCCTTGGAACGGTCTGTGGCAAACATGCCGCTGGGCTTTTAAACAAGGTTCTAGGTTGCCACCAAGCCTCACTCCCACCCTAGTATCATCCCCGGGACAGTGTGAATAAATAAATCCCTTTATATGATATACATTTGACTGGACATTATACATACTAATTCAATTATACAATTGTAACTTACTTTAAAAAGTAGTGACAATGTTATTTTGTACAGTTGTTTAGCTTTTACAAGTTCCTGTACTATTTGTTTAGCTTTTACAAGTTCCTGAATTATGGTTTAATATAGTGTATTTAGTTTTACATACCTAATTCTCTGCAACAAACTTTAATTTTATGAAATACATCCTTTCATTTATACTTAACGTAACCTTCTTAATTCCGAGCAAAAACATATAGTCTACATTTACCTACTCCATCTCAACTAGAAACCTTGTGATCTTAATTTACGTACTCAATTCACGGTACCGTTAACATAAAATAAACTTACATTATATGCTACTCTTAAGGCGAGGCTGTCTTGAAATTAGCACTCTTTGTAAGGTCACCTCTGACCTGCAATACAAAAAGATGAAATTAGTTACATGTTTCGAAAAGGAAAGTAGCATTCACAGAACATAGTCAGTCAAAACTTTCCTATGTATCCTTCCCCTCTCTCTGGGGCATCTCTAAATAACCCATACTGTGTTGATGAGCGGTTAAACAACATTCAATTCCTTCTAAAAAAAATACATATCAAAAGAAATCACCTGAAATTCAAGGAAATGTAGAATTTTAAGGGAGGTAACAACATTTATTAAACAGGGTTTGTATTATAAAGGGTGCCTGTAGTGCTTTACCTTTTCCTTTAGTGGTGTTTTAATGCAGTTAGTATGGTGTCAGACCAGTCAGGAAGTACTTCCGGGTCGTAGGGTGCTGAATTAGTTCCTTGAAAGAATCCAAAGTTTCTAGTTTGCATGTGTTTTCCCCAAGATTAGTTTCTATTTCATTGTTAAATCTAACCTGAGATTAAAGTAGTATGTCTGTTGTCATGAATAGTTAAGTATTTTACTGTGTTTGTCAGGATTATTTCTTTGGAGACTATGAGCACAGAGGTTAGGTAGAGATGTGGTTTTGACAGATGTTTTTTTCAAAATACGCATAGTGTATAGAATGACGCGAAATGTTGAAAAACTGAATCGGTGTTTTATTCCAGATATGGGACCGTTTGCTAGCCAAAAGTGTTTAATACACAGAATAAAAGTGTATTTAAGCGAACGAATGTTGTGGAACTTGTGACTGATCTCCAAATATAGCCTATATTGCATTGTGTTCAATGGGCTGATTTCCACCGGTCTGGCACCGTATGCACCATAACAGAGGAAACGTACATCTGATAACAATACATGCTCGGGTGTTTAATGTTTGTGTTTGTTTGTATGCGAGATTCCTCCGTGCATCCACTATCACTCAACAGATGTTTGCTCAGTACATTTAAAAATGTCGGTTATTTTCAGTCCGCTGTTTTTATTCAAATCAAGATTGTATTGTATGTTAGTACACAAGTCTCTTTGTCACAAAGGTTAACATATGGCGATAAACATGTTCAGTTGCATAGGATGTGCTTTATTTATTTCAG
This sequence comes from Cyrtodaria siliqua, assembly GCA_037043455.1. NCBI lineage: Eukaryota > Metazoa > Mollusca > Bivalvia > Adapedonta > Hiatellidae > Cyrtodaria > Cyrtodaria siliqua. The sequence continues at coordinate 10,344 of JAWPHD010001517.1, read as the reverse complement.
TTAAAAATATTTTGAACATGGACTTCAATTCCACTTTAGAAATTCAAAAAAATAGCAAGTGTTGCGTTTTCAAATGTACTGAGGTATCTATAGCCACAAATGTACTGAGGTATCTATAGCCACAAATGTACTGAGGTATCTATAGCCACAAACGTATATCAGGATCTAGTCAAGCTATCTGTCAAATTAAATGCTTTTAGCAGAAAATACAAGATTGTTACTAATTATATGTATATATGTCGCTTATTAGTCTTGAATTTTACCACACGTTATTCATAAACAGAACAGCGTCTCCGTTGCCGAATGCGTTGTAAACATTCGCCTCTCACCGCTGCAGGTTCGAATCCCACTGGGAGCTCGACTTGTAAGTGAGGAAATGTCGATTCTTACGGATGGCGGGAGGTGTACAGTACTGGTTCTACCCAGGAAAAGTGGGTGGTCTGCCTCCACCACAAAAAATTAACCGTCATCTGTAACCTTACATGTGTTGAAAATGACGTAAAACACCACACACAAAAAAAAACACAATCATACACAGAACAAACCTTATATAAATGCCCGATATCAGCGTAAGCAAATGTATTTGTTATAGTCGTCCACCAAACACTCTACCCTAAAGAACAACCCTAACTTATATAAATGACCGCTGTCATTTAAAAACATAAACACTGAGATGCCATAATATTGTATTCATACACTCATTTCCATATAAGCAAAATAAATTTGAAACTCACAATTTCAACATGACAGTGCTTGAAAACCGTAACAAATAGATCAACAATGTGATATAAACCAAAAATAGCACTTTAAATTAGTGAAAATGCCTTTTTTTTACAAAAAGAAATGAGAATTGTTTATTGACGCCATTATGCGATTACCCCAGGCCGACACTTCCTGCCTTGCAATGGGTGTGCTACACCTAAAAAACAAACCTACCTTATATAAATGCCCGTTATCAGCGTAAGTAATGTATTTGTTATAGTCGTCCACCAAACACTGTACCCTAAAGAACAAACCTACCTTATATAAATGCCCGCTATCTGCGTAAGTAATGTATTTGTTATAGTCGTCCACCAAACACTGTATCCTAAAGGCAATGGTAAGGGCCACTCTATGGTCAATTTTGTCCTCTGTTAAATATCGTAATAACGCTGCAAAATAGCATTAAAGAGTATCTTTTAATCTGGAAAAAAAAACGGGTTCAATAAAGAGTATGCTACTTGAAAATTTTGTGATACGTTTTTCGCATATAAATAATGGTTACAGTTTTGTTTCCAAACAAAGCGTTACGGGATGGTAAAACGTCTAAAACTTTCTCGCCTCCCACTGCTGCGGATTTGAATCCCACTGGGAGCTCGACTTGTCAAGTGAGAAAGTTTCGATTCTAACGGATGGCGGGAGGTATTTCATCGAGATGTTTATATAAATAAGATGAGTTCATATCAGTATCCGTATCATCAAGCACTAATAATTTGTGTGACTATTCATGCATGTGTTTACAAAAAAATGTAATTGTTAGTTTTATGCCAAATCCAGAATTTGGTGTGTCTACATAGCTTAATTCAGGCTTGATTCTTCCGCTTTAAAATTGTTTTTACGTTATCCGTCCGCTGAGTAAGTGGGTGGTCTGCCTCCACCACTAAAAATGACCGTAATATATGGCCTTATATGTGCTGAAATTGACGTAAAACACCATTCAAACAAACACATAGTTTTTGAGAAAGTATAATCGGACATTAAATCAGTAGTATGCTTTTGTTGTGTAGCAATTTTGTCTCTTGCATAGTATTACATATCGTTTATTCCTGACGTGCTTACATATTATAATAAATAATAGTATGTAATATTAAACCAGTAATTATAGATGCTGTATTAACAAAATGTGAATAATTGAAATTGTAATAATTTATCCCAACTGTCTAGCCTAAACATAGGTTTGATTGCAGACATTATTTCATAATTGCGTCATATTTCATATATTAAAAGTCATATTTGAAAGTTGCAAATCATATATTACACAAACGTTAATATATCCAAGATAGTAAAGGCATATATCTGCATGTCCTGTATTGTTATAGTCAATCTCAGTCAGACACACTTAACTAACATGCTTCTGTTTTATTTTAAAGGAATCAAAACGTTAGATTTCAGACAGTCGGACTGTTATTAGAAATGTAATAGTTACCGTCAATATCAAAAAGTTCGGAAATGGTCTGCGACATGAACGAGCCCATGGAACCGTACCATACCTCTGTAATATCGGGCGTATACCCGGGAGAGAAATGTGCACCAGCGGATGGTACCACTGGAATGTACAAACATGAGCAAACAGGTATACTTTATATTTTTCTCTTACCTCATTATATAATTGTAAGGCAAACGATTTATCTAGGTCTATATTTTTATCTTACATTATGTACTCGGCTTGTAACATTACAATGTAAAGGCTGTACCCTGTTAGTCGGGTAGATTAATAAGAAAAAATCCAAGAGGGCCTGCACTGTTCTACTGGATACAAGGGTGAATTTTTATTATACTTTTTTTTGTTATTGCTATTATATATTTCTTGTACAGAATTATTCAAAATTCAATTTAACAGTGCATTAATAATTGGAATGTGAAAGAATCAGTTAAGAAGTAATGGACCGGACATAAAATGCACAATCTTGGCCCTTAAAGGGAGTACATCAGGCTTTTCATGGGGGTCTAGGTGTCCGACTTAAAATTGACAAATATTGATATTTTCTATTCTACTTGGCCAAAATATAATGAATGAGCCTAAAAATGATCCCTTATTTGCAAAGAAATTCATTCTGCACAGTAATACGTGCTATCCTAGGTGACGCACCAGGGTTAATTTCAGCATTTTACGTCCGATTCCGTCCTAGCTATATAGTGTTTTCAAAGTTTAGACATTAACAAAATGGTTCTAACATCATATTTTGATTGATATAAGTGTTTTATCATGAACTGGAACAATTTTATAATTTAAGATGTTTCTAGAAAAATCCTGATGTACCTCCTTTAAGCTTGAATGTCTAAATATGATATATAAATGATACATAAGCACTATAACCTTTCAGTCCATTATCTGAAACGATTTAGGAGTTAATTGGAATGGACAATCAATTGTCCGGTCGCATTTTCAATCGTCCAGTCACCTTGAACATGCGACCATAAATATGGTTGGAAACAGACCGTTTATTTATGATACATACTTTAAGTTTCATCTCGATATCTAAAGCGATTTATGAATTATGAATCGGACTCATTGTCACAATCAGCCAAGATCTTATTGAAACAAGCTTTCAAATTAAAGTGCCAAAAGTGAAGCATTTTAATATGCGACAGTATGGAAGCTGATTGTTTCATGTTACTTTTTCAGATTTGTGGCTGGTAGAATGCAAAGCTGATGGCAAAAATTCGAAAGTCAAACTAACGTCGAAAACAGAAAAAAGAAATTTTGCGCGAAATTTCGGGACGAGGTCAATTTTCTTTCTAATTTTGACCCCAAAATGTTGCACTAGTTTCAACTTAGACTTCGTTTACTGAACAAATTAGGAAAGACACATGGACGCAACCGGCTTGCATACGGCTACTTTTACTGTTATTCTAACACACGCTATGTGCGTATAATGGGCAGCAGTATATCAAAATTACAGATTTAGTAGACACTTGGGCACTTTTTCGGTGGGTCGAAACCAGGAATCAAACAAAGGACCTCTTTTTTTCAATTAACTATGTTTACTATTTATATTTTCTTGATAGACAAAATGTAAGGAAATCATTTATTATATGAGTTCTAGATCTCAAAGCATACTTACCTACTATTTTATTATACAGCTTAAATATAGAAGCGTCCGTATTCGTAAATACTGGTTGTCTATTCCCTCTGAAATACTCCCTAGTGCTATACTGAATCATAGTCAACATATTATGAAAATAGCTGTCTGTGACATTGCGCATCTCTCCTAACTCCATCTTAAGGCTATTTTGCCACTCCAGCTGCATAGTGAGATCACTTAGGTCTGATAAGAAATGTTGCTTCTGCTTAATTGGTACCCAGTACATATCATTTATTATTCGTTCAAGACTTGCGGTAATATCTATAAACAGTCGCCTAAGGGTGTCATTAAACTCCTCCGATATGCGGTTTCGTATCACATAGTCTACTGGTAAGTATCTCGATATCTGGCTAACACACTGCAGATCGGACACACCAGTATTTTTCTCATTTGATAAGGCACTTAAGGACCACTGAACTTTGGAAAAACTGGGCGTTTCATACGGGAGTAGGTGATATATGTCGCTTTGGATAAGTGTGTGGAATATGACGTATCGTTTGATGGTTGTAAATGAAAACGCGGATAAGACGTCTGTTAGTCCGTTGCTTAAGGAGACGTGGCATAAACTGTAGCTGTGTATAAGCTGCGAATCTTTGAAAATAATGGCAAGAAATTCCCTCCACGCGATATTGTATTTGTAGTGATACTGTAGCTCGTCTATGGACATCTTATTGGCACACTTAGCTATCCCGTCCGAAAGATTCGCCATGTCTTCCGAATAAAGCACCTGGAAAATAGGGTATCGGGTTATAGTTACAAATTACAAGAACCTGCCGCAGAATGTTGAGAATTAAAAGTGTTGCAAATTAAATTTAAACACACTTCATAAAACTGCAAAATACAAGAAATCTTTGGCATATATGCCTCTCACCGCTGCGGGTTCGAATCCCACTGGAAGCTCGACTTGTAAGTGAGGAAGTGTCGATTCTTACGGATGGCGGGAGGTGTACAGTACTGGTTCTATCCACAAAAATCGACCGTCATATATAACCTTGCATGTGTTAAAAATGACGTAAAACACCATACAAACAAACGAACAAAACAAATCATTTTCACCTTTAACGTATCGTATATGACCTGCCATTTTTGTGACTTAGCGGTAATTTCGCGTTGTGGTCTATTACAACCAATGAGTTTGTGTATGCTTCAATAATAACTCCACACCTTTTATAAAATGTGTCTTTATGTAAAATGAATAAACGTTCAAGTAAAAGAGATTGCTGACGAATATTGCATGTAACGGTCGATCAGCAACTATTCCCTACATTTATTTCAGGTAACTGGGCTAAATTTGCGAATTATGCTAACGGACTGAATATTTTTAATTCAATTCGCTCGGTTTAATTGTTAACAAGTATACGTTGGCTTTGCCAGGTGAGTTGTAAAATCTCGCTACGATTTCAGGGTGTATAATCACGTGATGCAAAAATGGCGGAAAGTCTAGCTTCCTAAACCAATGTTGAAATATTTTTCGCAAAATATAAAAAGGTGCTTACATCCTATCAAGACTACTGATTGAATGTTTTTTATTGTGCTTTTTACGGAAGCTATCTTGACAAACAATACACGATATTATACCCACGTTCTTGAAAAAAACCGGGTATATTAAAATCGCCTCCGTCCGTCCGTTACCGCATCTCCTCCTAAACCGCTGAACGCAATTCAAACAAACTTAGGGTATGACTTCACCATATGATGACGGCGTGCAAGAGGAACATTATTTTTGGCTCCGAGCCCAGGGGCCCTCAGTGGGGAGGGGGTCAAAAGGTCAAATACACTAAAAATTCAATTACACTGTTATTTTTCCATATTTTTGCATATAACTTGGTGTATGTAATAGTCTATGAAAGATAAACAAAATATCAAACGATTTATTATTTCGAACTCGGACGTCTGCCCGGGGGTCCCGAATGTCGGCGGAGCGGGCGGTTGGGGGATTTTTATTTTTATTTGTTTTATAGTTTTTTTGGTAATTATGTCTCAAATGAAACATTATGATGATGGCTCCACACCCAGGGGCCCTCAGCGGGGTCAAAATGGCAAGTACACTAAAAATTCAATTACACTGTCATTTTTCCATATTTGTGCATATAACTAGATGTATGTAATCGTCTATGAAAGATAAACAACTTATCAAACGATTTATTATTTCGAACTCCGACGTCTGCTTTTTTTTAAAATTATGTCTCAAATGAAACATGATGATGGGATTACACTGTATAATAATATGTTGTTCTCCTGTATGTGTGTGTGTGTGTGGTGGTGGGAGGGGGGTGACCTGTGTGAAGAAAACGTGGATATTTGCGATGGCGCGCCGTCGAATTCGTTCTAGTTATTTTTATATTAACGTTTTCAATGTGTATAAATGTACTAATTCGATTAACGTTTATGTTTATGTTTTCGTTTAAATGTGTATCTTGTATTCTGAGGTCGTTCTAGTTTTAATTTTATGAAAAAACAATAATCTCGTAACTATGTCCAAACAAAAATGGCATTTGAAACACACAATTATAAAAATGCCCTTTATTACACACGTTTTCCTCAAACCTATGGGACGCTTAAATATCTTAAGGCAACATTAACTGTTTCCTCAACATGCTAATATCTTATTACATTTATTTTCTCATCAGTGTTCCACTAAATTAATTCCCAGACACGGCGATCATAACGACTTTTGATCTGTCAGATTAACTATTCTCTATGGTGTGGAATGACCATACTTGTAAATAGTAATTTCATTCAATAAACACAAGGGTCCTATACGATTTACATAGAAATTCGTTTTGTTATCAAATGATCGGCAGCTTTTGGCTAACACATTCTAACGTCTGTCAGCAAAACCCATATCAAATACTTAAACAAAACAGTATTACTGTTTTATTATCCCGAAGCATTGGGGGTGATTGGTCACCAGTGTGTGTAAATTGCTATTTAGCAAAGGTGTTCACTTGAAACAATGGAAAACACAAATCTAAAATAATACCATTGAAGGGAACGATTTTAGAGGAATTGTTAAAGAAACTAACCCTCCAAATAACAGCAAAATGTCATTACAAAACCGTTTATCAAAACTCCATCCAGGTGCTCAGGTCATATAATAATGTTAATGTGCCGATAAAAAGTATAGTTTTATTGACGGGTTTTTAAAATTACCGTGATTGAATATGCGTAAAATGAATTATGAGTTGGTAACTCTTTGAGGTTTGGTCTGGCTGCTTTTAGCCGTTTATATTCTGTCTACAGAAATAGTAATTTATATATATATATACCTCGTCATCAGTAGGGTAAGAAACAATATACACGTGTTGTAAATTTTGGCTGTTGTTGGCGGGATAGCTACTTTAATTTTGTACATTTCCCTTTATAACTATTTGTAAACTTGCGTCCCTGTAGCCATTTTGAGAATGCAACAAAAACGAAAATTATTAACTCGTTAGTGATCAATGAAATTGTACTGTTACTGTTACAAGCGGTTTCAGAGGTGATTTCAACTGAACTTTTTTCCGCTTAATCTTAGAAATGAGGCCATTTGCATCACGAGTGGCGGTAAAAAGCAGGAGCATGACCCAAAACAAGAAGAGTGCTGTTTAGTGTTATTGAAATATTGACGAAAAAATCAAGAGGAGTCCATTCTTATACATTTTATTATATAACCTATGCAAAAATGGAAGTCATGGCAGTACAATGCATGCACGTGATTTCTCTATGCGTGCCTCATATATAACCAATCCTGAAAACTCGGCCAATCCCGTCATTCTTCGGGATCCCGCCTTTGTGTAAATGTTCAAAATCTTGACATTTTGTTAGCCGGAAGGCAACGGCAGAGAAAATAGTGCACTGTTTCTAAGCTCTTGCTATATAAACAATATGACCGTCAGCCTCACGAGCTGATGTATGATTTGCGTTGCATGTTTGTTATTTACAGTACACATATGAAGGTTTTATCACTGCAACTATAGATGGAGCAATCGGCTAAATGAGAATGCAAAATGTTGCAGAGAACTTTGATGAGTGCAAATTTATTTTGTCGAGAATCTGTATGACGTAACCGATATTTGCATTCGAGTAATGCTGCAACGCGGTGTACGAGATGTTGCGAATGACAAACGCTGCGATTTGTTGTGGAAACAGTCGACTGTTTCTTTTTTTACCGCTTTTCTGCGATTTCTGCTGTGGGTAAAAGTCTTGTATAATAGTAAGACGTTTTGTTTGCCAATTTAAAGATAATAAAACACCAAAATTGAAATAAACTCCTTTGTTTAATTAAGAAAATCCACCAAACGCGATGTTTAGAGCGTTGGCGGCATGAACGTAAACATTTAGAGACGACACATGTTAGGAAAGATATAGAGGCTCTTTACGAGGAAATTGGCTGAATAAAGAGAAACTGTGTTTACGGTAGTTTGTTTTTTAATATAAATAGTAACAACTTTGAAGTATGACAACTGCGTTATTTGGATTTTTGAAAGGACACATGGGCTCTGATTCCATGTACCCTGTCAAGAATACAAGTTAATCATGTCTACATTTCCTTATATTAGTCTATATAACTTTAGACTTCGCATCCTAGTGGCGGCCGTCTTGAAAATATGACGAATATTAAAAATTTACATTAATTTTTAATTACTACTTTATTTCTTCATCTTTCATAATTATTTGCGCACAGTATGACCTATCCATGTGTCGACGTGCCGTAAAACACCATTCATTAATTCATTCATTCTAAAAATTAAAAAAGCATATCAGAAATATATTTTTTCTACAAATGCACAGCAAGCATGTTGATAATGCTCCCTACCTTATATCTGGGTCCATCGTAAGATTAGCTATACAAATATATGTTCAGGCTGTATCGATTTGACTATTTTGATTTTACTAATACTATGTAGCCAGAATTATTGCATTATCAGGGTACACCGGTGTCCCACTCATTATCAATATTGAACAAAAACGGACGATTTCTGCTCATGGTTCCCAATAATTATCTTGCCATATTCCAGTTTCATTCGTTGATTAATATACAGTTAGCCATCATCTTCGGCACCTCCGGAGGATATTAATACATTTCGATTGCCGTTTTATTCCCAGCGATCTACCATAAAGGGGCATATTAGTGTCACGACTGCAGCACTTTCTAACAAGTCGGTAATTCAAAGATATCGTATTATATGAGAGCATCGGGTTTTTTAACAAAAATGACAGTAACAAACATGGTCTCTTTCCTTACATGAGGAAAACGAAGTTCGTTTTATTTTTTCGGACTCCTATATAACATAACGAGAACGCACATGTGAGATTGGATAACCGTGTGTTTGTCATGTAAACTATTTCTTAAAATATATCTTAGATGGAGATATATGGATTTTCTGATTCAATTCTGGAGACGAGCACACTCGAACTGCTGATTACCTGGCAGACGGTTTCACGGCTAGTAACCGTACAATTTACAGTAAATAATGAATCATATTAAGGTTAACATCCGCTACATACCGATGATTGCCGCACAATGTACGAAACATAAATGATTGACGGTAAAAAGCAGTATAATTAATCACAATTACCACCGATACTAATGAGCGGTACATTAAATATATAGTACCATCATTCATACCACTCATGGACTCCTAACAATTATCTGACATTGTGTGCAGTCTGATATGTTTCAGCGAGGCTGCTCAGTAGACTTTAAAAGACCTACACAGATATACAAACATATGGCTTCACACCATGGCTCTTAAATAAAAGAAAACATAACTCGTATTTTTTTTTTTATTTGAACAATCTTACAATCTGGCAAACAAAACAAACCAAAACAAGGTGCCGCTTGCGCTCACTTTAGAAATATACCAAAATTGCCGACTTACCCACAATGCATCTAAGCTACGGCGCTTTCTCGCAAATCGGTTAACGGTTCCTGTGCCGTAGCAAATACCAGGATGTACCGTTGAATCTAACGTCTTTTTAACAGTGCACCCTCGGGAAAATTACCTACAATACGTTTTCATGTCGAGGCTGTCAAGTTTAAGTTCACTTTACTCTTCACCTTTGATCTTCTAACGCTGAACAAAGGCGTTTGACCAATCTCGAAAGCCTCGTATTTTGCTCATATTTGTGAGGTTTCTTGAAGGTACGAGACGTAGTATATCGTGCAGAAACCGATTTCAACATCTGATATTTGAGGCTGCTTATGACCATGGCCTGTGATATTCTTACACCAAAATTAAAAGGCGCCAGAATGTAAAAATATACTAAGGTAAAAGTCCTTAGAAGGTGCCTTGAAGATGAGATTGAATTATAAAGTACAGAAACCAGTATAAACACGGTATTGCTGTTTAGTTAATCTAGGGTCCTAGCTCAGTATTTGATTAGAACTGCAACTTGGCAAATTATTTATTAGGCATGTAGTTCAATATTCTACAAATATAATGACATACTCATCAATTCCTCACAATAAGAGTGTTAGGGCGTGAACGGTAGCTATATAGAATTACCACTACCG